>ML409384.1:0-63290 GCA_005239525.1 Nicotiana knightiana | reverse complement strand
GAGAAAGGTGCACTGTGTTGAAAAATAATAAGAGTCACTTGAAAAAAGAAGAAAAAAAGAAAAGAAGAAAAAGAAGAAAAAAAAAATAAAATAAATAAACACTTGTGTTGTGTTGAAATAAAAATATATGTGGTGACTCTTAATATAATTGTGCTTAAAGAAGTATGGGGAAATAAAATCGTTGTGAAGGTGGAATTTGGCTATATTGAGTTTGAGGTTGAAAAGCTAAGTATGTGTATTAAAGTGCTTATGGAGGTGTAGCCATTCTTATATCTAAATGTATCCTACCCGTCCCGAAGCCTACATTACAACCAAATAAAAGTCCTAATTGATCCTAGACTGAATGAGCTCGATTAGTAGAGTAGTACACTACGGGCAAGCCTATGGTACATCTTTTGTGGCATATGAATGTTATTTCTGAGAGTGAGTGAATTCTTTCTATCTTAAGTTCCTATGTTTTTAAATTTCATTGTGTGTGGAACTAACTCTTGGATATGGTGAGGGCACATGATTCACGAAGGGAAAGGTAATGTTGTCGACCTCTAAGTTAGAGTAGTGAGTGGATTGTGAATAGAGCATGGTATGTGTGAGTCGACTATTGAGGCGAGGATGTCACGCCTGTGTGCTTGAAAGTTCTTAAATATTCTTGGTATAACATGTTAAGAGATTTGCTTAATAAAGTTGTGTACATGAGTGTAGTTTGATTGCTCGAGGACGAGCAAAGGTTTAAGTGTGGGGTCTTGATGCGAGACTAAATTGCATAGTTTAACATGTGATATACCTTACATTTTATGCGCATTAATGATAAAATTACACTTGTTATGTGCTTAATGGAGTTTATTTCATGTGTAGGTGAAGTGGAGATGGAAACGGAGCTAAAAGGATGCAAATACGTCGAAAAATACGCGAAAGGAGACACCCGGGCGATAGCCGGGCGACAGAGCCAAACAGCCAGCCCTACCTGGCGTTAGCCAGGCGTTAGGGCTGAAACGCCAGCCCTACCCTGGCGTTAGCCAGGCGTTAGGGCTGAAACGCCAGCCCTAGCCTGGCGTTAGCCAGGCCTTTGGGTCCTAACGCCAGGGTCCCCAGTTCGGCCAGAAATCGAGTTTTGACGGGTTTAAGTGTTTCCCAAGTGAAATAGACATCTCCTACACGGTTAGGGTTCACCCTAAACCTATAAATAGACTCCTAAAACACAATTACAAGGGGATTTTCGTGAATCAAAGTAGAGAAGAGAATACAAGGAGAAAATTCCATTGAAGTGCAAGAACATTGAGTTCTACATCTAGTATTTCTTACTTTATATTTCAATTATGCAATTTCTTGTAGTTTTGTTTCTTTTAAACATGAGTAGCTAAGTTTTTAATCTAGGGTTTTGGTAGAACCCGTTGGGGATGAATTTCTTGTGATATTAATATATTTTGATTGATTATTCTCTATTTGTTCAACTACGTTCTTATTGTAGTTAATTGAATGGCCCTCAATTAGCTGTGCCTATTTAGTATGTATCTACTTGAGAGAGAGTGCATATTTAGGTAATTGTTTGAACAACACCACTCCCAGAGTATAGACGAAAGTCATAACCGAGGGTTTAGAGGTTGGATTAGAGATAACGATACCTCGGGTGCAATCTAAAGTGAACTGTATTGCGATCTAGCTAGCGTAACTTGAGAGAGTGCGTCTAGTAAATTATCATAATTACTTGAGAGAGATTTATGGTAGATAGAGAGTTCATGATTGATAGAGACGATTAATCAAGTTATAAGAAGTATCCGAGAAAGAATTCACCAACGGGGGAAACCATTACCTTAGACCTTTATTATTATTGTTTACATTAAATTGTTAGTCAATTACTAGTTTATTATTTTGTTAGTAGAATTAATTAAACAACACAAATTGATATTCAAAAGTCTTGAGAAACTTGATTAAACACCAGTTTAGTATTTTATAGACTCAATTGATACGTACAATTCTCTGTGGGATCGACTTTGGGTGTAATACCCCAGATTTATATTTGCAACGCCCGTTTAGTCTTTCTATAAGACATAGTTGAGCGTGATCACTCATCATTGCCGAGTGAAAATGCTGCAGTCTTATGATTCAGAATTGCCTCTCTCAACTGTATCAATGCTGGATCTCCGAATTGTTTTTCCTTGATTTCCGTTACAAGCGAAGATTCTGCTCCATTACGCACCACGACATCCCCTTCGTCTGAGGTCGAAAGACAGACCCCTAGACTAGCTAACTGATAAACCTCCCGAGCCAAAGGCCTCTGACCTGCTTCCAAATGAGCCAAGCTACCCATGGATTTTCGACTAAGAGCGTCGGCTACCACATTCGCCTTCCATGGATGGTACAAAATATTCATATCATAATCCTTGAGCAACTCTAACCACCTCCGCTGCCTTAAGTTCAACTCCTTTTGTTTGAATAAATACTGAAGACTCTTGTGGTCTGAGAATACGTACACATGGACCCCATAAAGATAATGCCGCTAGATTTTTAATGCACACAACCGCTGCAGGCTCCAAATCATGCGTCGGATAATTCTTCTCGTGATTCTTGTGTTGCCTAAAAGCATACGCTATAACCTTCCCGAACTGCATCAACACACACGCCAAACCAACCCTTGAAGCATCACAATAAACCACAAATCCCTCTGTACCCTCTGGCAAGGTCAACACCGGTGCCGTATTCAATCTCAATTTCAATTCCTGAAAACTCTTTTCAAAAGCATCGGACCACTGGAACTTAACCGACTTCTGCGTCAGCTTAGTCAATAAGGAGGCGAGGGTAGAGAATCCCTCCAAGAACCTCCAATAACACCCAACCAAACCCAAGAAACTGCGAATCTCTGACGGGGTCATTGGCCTCGGCCAATCCTTTACCGTTGCAATCTTTTGGGGATCAACCCGAATCCCTTCCCTGGAAACAACATGGCCCAAAAAGGCGACTGATTCTAGCCAAAATTCACATTTTGAAAACTTTGCAGACAACTGGTGCTGATGAAGAGTCTGCAAAACTGCCCTGAGGTGAGTAGCATGATCTTCTTGACTTCGCGAATAAACAAGGATGTCGTCAATGAAGACAATCACAAAGGAGTCAAGAAACAGTTTGAAAACCCGATTCATAATATCCATAAAAGCTACTGGGGCGTTGGTTAGCCCAAAAGACATTATCAGATATTCGAAATGCCCATATCGAGTCCTGAAGGCAGTCTTAGGAATATCCTACTCCCTGGTCTTTAACTAGTAATACCCAGACCGCAAATCAATCTTTGAGAAGAACCTAGCACTTTGCAACTGGTCGAACAAGTCATCTATCCGAGGCAATGGATATTTATTTTTGATGGTGACCTTGTTGAGCTACCGATAATCAATACAAATCTGAAGCGATCTGTCTTTCTTTCTGACAAAAAGAACCGGTGCGCCCAAAGGTGACACACTTGGCCGAATGAAACCTTTTTCTAATAGATCTTTCAATTGTTCCTTTAACTCTCTCAATTCTGCTGGCGCCATTCAGTAAGATGGAATAGATATTGGCTGCATATCTGGAAATACATCAAAATAGATCTCTCTATCTGGTGGAATCCTAGGAAGCTCGTCCGGAAATACTTCAAGAAATTCATTCACAACAGGCACATATTCGGGGCAGGCACCTCTGAAGTGGTGTCCGCAACCCGGACCAAATGGTAGATGCACCCTTTTTATATCATCTTTGAGACTTTAAAGTAGGAAATAAATCTACCTCTTGGAACAACATTATTCCCCTCCCACTTGATAACTGATTCATTAGGAAACTCAAGCCTCATAATCCTGGTTCGGCAGTCGAGTTTAGCAAAGCACGAATAGAGCCAATCCATCCCCATAATTACATCAAACCCTACTATTTCTAACTCAATAAGATCAGCCGTGGTATCCCGACCACGCACCGTGATAACACAATTCCTATAGACTCGCACGACCGAAATAGAATCACCAACCGGAGTCGACACAGAGAACGGCTCGTGAAGATGTTCGGGTTCTATCCCAAAACTTGAAGCAATAAATAGAGTAAAATATGAAAAATAATACCCCGGATCAATAAGAGCATAAACATCATGTGACTGAACAATCTGAATACCTGTGACAACATTTGGGGAAGCCTCCGCACTTTGGCGACCGCTCAAAGAATAGAACCGACTGGGTCCACCTCGACCCCGTGCTCCACCCCTAACTGTACCGCGCCCTGCTTGAGCTGGAGGGCGTGCTGAAGATGTCGCGGCTGAAGAGCTGGATGGCTGAGCAGTACCCCTACCCGCACCCTGACTGGGTACGTGGCAGTCTCGTTGGATATGGCCTCTCTCTCCACATCTATAGCACACTGGTATATCCAAGTAACAAGGATCAGAATGAGACCTCCCACACTTAGGGCATGGGACCCTTTGCTGCTGCTGGAACCTCCCACCTGAACGACCCAACTGACGGAACCTTCTGCTATCTGAACCTGGTCCAAAGCGACCCCCCTGCTGATAACTGTGCCCTGATGACGGGGCACTGGCTGAGGACTGAGCATAGGACTGGGATGGCCCTGATGACCCTCTCCTAAGGAATGATCTCCTTCCTCCAACTGAACTCCCAGGGTTGCCCGCTGACCGGGCCCTACTACTACTCTCCCTCTCCATTCTTATCTTCAACTTCCGAGCCTCTATGGCCTGGGCGAATCCCACGATCTTCCCATAATTCATATCCGAATGCAAGGCAGCTGTAGCAGCTTCATTAACAACCAAGGGACCAAGGCCCTGAACAAACCGTCGAACTCTGGCCTCCATAGTCGGCATCATGTGGATGGCATATTTGGACAGGCGCACGAACTCCATGTGGTACTCCCACACACTCATGTTGCCCTGCTTAAGGACCTCGAACTCCGTAGCACGGGCTGCCATAGACTCGGCAGGCAAGAAATGATCCATGAAGGCATCAACAAACTCATCCCACTTCGCCGGAGGGCTCCCTTACCCACGAGACCCCTCCCACATCTCAAACCATGAATACACTGCTCCCTTTAACCGATAGGAAGCCAACTCAACCCTCTCTGTCTCTGTAGCCTTCATAACTCGGAGAGTCTTGTACATTTGATCTATAAAATCCTGAGGATCTGCCTCTGGGTCGGTGCCTGTGAACTCTTGAGGGGCTAACCACAGAAACTGGTTGACCCCGGAACCTGAAGAATCCCCTTGCTCGCTAGAGGATGTAGGGGCAGCATGTGATCTTTGGGCCTGGGAGGCCACCAGCTGAATCAACATCTGAATATCTCCCCTGAGGTCCCTATCAGAAATACTAGGATCGAAAGCTGGGACTGAAGAAGGATCAAGAACATCAGCGGGAGGGACTGTAACACCCTCCGCTGGAGCAGGGATAGGAATAGACTGGCCTGGAGTGGAGGAGTCAGGCAGATTCAGGGTCGGGAAATCATTCTCACCCGCACCATCAGATAATGAATTCACGGCTACTCCTGGGGTGGCATTGGCCTCTGGGCCAAGTCGAGCTCTCTTCTTGGGTTCCATTTACTGAAAATTGGAACAATGCACGAGTTAGAGATAGACAACCTCACCTTCCACCACATCGCACGATACAGAGTAACAATGAAAGGGTATTTTCCTAAATGTCCATGCAGCCCCCTAATTATAGATGTGGTCGACAACACACCGATAAGAAGGGCTCTACTAGACACGGCTCCGAGACATCCTAGGACACTTTTTAAAAACCTTAGGCTCTGATACCAAGTTTGTCACGCCCCAAAACCGAGGGACGAGACCGGCGCCTAACCGGGTGATCCCCGTCAAGCGGACCTGGATCGCCTTTCCTGCCCAACGCGTTACTCCGTGTTTACAATATACCTTATTCCACATGAATTAGCAATTTAGAGTTTAAACATGAATTTACTACTTGAGTTCATTTCATCCTTTATCATTTCAACATTTGATAATCACAAAACATACAATAATTCCGATTTGGACCACGATTACTAGTAGACACATTTACCGCAAAAATTACATATATGTAGAACCCAGATCATGTCTATGGATCCTCTAAGAGTACTATGGTTTTACACAATACTTGCCGGCAACAAGGCCCTGGCTATACCTTAAAAGACATAACATATACAAAACAGATGATATATACTATAGAAGGCCCCGAGAGGAAGTGGGGCCCACCGGATCTGCTGAAGGTATGAAGGGGAAACACCACTATCGGCGGTCTAAGCTACCTGCAGTGGAACCACCTACATCCATATAAAAGATGTAGCGCCCCCGGCAGAAGGGACGTTAGTACCATTGAATAGTACTAGCATGTATGAAAAAAGTTTATTCTAAGTAGAATCACACAATACACAATTGGAAGACAGACACGGTAACCACAAAAGTACCACATACATATACAGGAAGTTACAAATGGAGATTCCACAGTTACTCATTTCAATTATTCATCTATTGCGGCATTAACCCGATCCCACCATACATTCTCATCTCACCCTTATTACCTCTCCACCCTTATTACTTCGTGTTGCGGCGTGCAACCCGATCCCACCGCACGTTCACATTTCATAGCAAAAATAACCAACAATTATATCATAGGGATCTTCATCATCAAGAACATAAGTTCATATCAACCAACAATTATATGAAGTCAAGGCACAATAATCCTTACCAAACAGTAATTCACATATGGTGATGCCATCGTTATTTAACTCAATTAAATCAATCCACAGTTTCTTTTCATCATTTGCCACACTCGGCCCCTAAAAATTAGATGCCTTTCCACATTATAGTACGTTAACATTCTTTCATTTAATATCACATACTTCCATATTGACATATTCGAACATTTAACGAACCTTACACATGGTAGGATAAGCACATAAAAATCACCCTTCATAGTCTCAATTAGCATGGTAATCGACTTAAGTAAATCAGAGAATGAACTGGTACACCTCGACACAGCAGGACAATCAATTCACATATGCTCAAGCAAGAATTTCATACCGTGTGCTCGGACACCAACAAGGTAACTATACAAAGATTAAAGTTATCCATACATACCTTGAATCGGAATTTCCCTTTTATTTTCTACCACAATTCACCGGACCTTCTAGCACCTTCAATCTAGTTCACAATGTGGCATAATTAAACTAAGAATTAGGAATAATGATCCTGCCTTGAACTCACTTGAGCATTTTATAAACCACTAGGTGTTCCTTTAGATTAAATGGCCTCTTTTTAGTGAAAGATTACTCTAACCCATTTCCTTTTACTAGATTATGACTAGTTGGTTACATGCATGCAAGAATCCTACCCCCCATATTCATGAACTCACCTAACCATGTTTTATTTTAACAAAAATCTGGAAATTATGGTTGACGGTTAGAAGCTTACCTCTTGTAGTGAAGAAAATGGTGTCCTACTTGATAAATTCCAGGCCTGAGTAGTGATGGAGGAACAAATTTGTTGAAGATGTCACTCTCTCTCTAAAACCCACTCTCTCTTCTATTTAATTTATCAGAAAATGAGCTTAAAAGTAAAGGGGGAGGTGTTTTAATGAACTGGGGGTCGGGTATAAAATTAGAAATTTAACATTCCCGAAGCAGAAATGCAGTCAGGAATGCGATCGCATTCCTGCTATGCGGTCCGCATTCCTGTCGCATAATTAGCCCTCAAATGGGCCAAAAAAAAAGTAGATTGCCCAGGTTTGCGACCACTATGCGGTCCGCATACCTGTTATGCGATCGCTTATTGCGTCACATAACTCCCTCCGCAAAAGACAAGGTGCAAGAATGTGACAACTATGCGGCCCGCATTCGTGAAATGCGATCGCATTCTAGGCCGCATAGCTATCCTCAAAATGGACAACAAACTGTCCAGGTATGCGACCACTATGCTTCATGGTATTTAAGTAAATCTCGATCATTTAGTTGATATTTGTCACGGTTGATATGTACGTGGTAGCACGTGGGCTTTGCCGTGTGAAGGTGATTTTTATTGTGGTCATGAGGTGTTGTACGTGTAAGATTTGAAAATTGTGGTTCATAATTTTTGATTTACGAGGTGTGGAGCCTCAGAAAAATTCTTGTTGTAAGTTCATGCGCTGGGAACGATTTTATTATTTGAGTTTTCATCTGTTCTTTCTTATTTGAATCCATTCATATCTCATCGGTGTTCTGATTATGTTGCCTCTTTATTACTCATTTACTACTTGCTACCATTTGTGTTTCCATTATTTAATTATTGGTTGTAAATAATTAATCTCTCTGCCATTAGCCTTACATTGATGTTCTTTTAGTTGTTAGATTCATGTATGTCTTGCATGTCTTTCACATGTTTGTATGTTTAGTAGGTGTCTTGATCTAACCTCATCACTACTCTACCGAGGTTAGACTTGATACTTACTGGGTACAGTTATTGTATACTCATGCTACGCTTCTGCATATTTTTGTGCAGATCCAGGTATTTCTGATCGTGTTGTTGAGAGTTGCTCTGCGCGGCGGGAGACTTCAAGGTATATCTGCTTGATGTTTGTAGGCCCCGGAGTCACCATCTTACTTCATTATGTTACCGTAAAATTGTTGTCCAAAATAGTATTGTATTATGAGACTATTAGTCTATACTCGTAGAGCTTATGACTCTGTTCCACTAGGTTTTGGGAAGTTGTTGACAATTGTATTGTTGAGTTTCGTTATGATATCTTAATGGTTTAATTTGAGGTTTTGTTATTATTTCCACTATTTCTCAATACATTTTAGACTTACCTAATCTTAGAGACTAGGTTCTTTCACGACATCCTACGGTGGAAAATTAGGGTCGTGACAAGTTGGTATCAAAGTTCATGTTTCATAGGTGCTACGAGTCAGAAGCAAGTTTAGTAGAGTTTTGCGGATCGGTATGGAGACGTCGATATTTATCTTCGAGAGGCTACAGAACTATTAGGTTACACTCCTTTTATTCCTTATCGTGCGACATTGATCATCCTGAAGCATATATCGTATATTCCATTACATCTACTCGTATATGATGTTGCGCACTAAGTGTCAGCTATGTTCCAAAGGTTTGTAGTGCTGCGGAAGGGTTACGAGGAAGGGGGGATGGATGCTCGATCATTGTCTCTGTCACGACCCAAACCGGAGGGCTACGACAGGCACCTGGTACTTTACTCAACCGAGTACCAACGTAACATATCTTTGTTATCGTACAATCATGGGTAAATATTCCAAAGGGTCATCATGACATAACCGAAATAAAATATAAGGGAATGCTAGACATAAGATGACCTAACATGACATAGAAACTTATACATGTGACATAAGGGCCTATAAGGCTGACATGATCATTTGTAAACTCAAAACATAGGCCGACAAGGCCATACAAGTATCCATATACCTGACATCTGTCTACAAACCTCTAAAAGTACATAAAGATCATAAAGGTCGGGGACAGGGCCCCGCCATACCATTCAATACATGTCCCAATCATACTGACCAAATAGGAAACTACGAAGTAAGTGGAGTGCAGTAACACCTTCTGCTGAGCTGATAGCCTACTAAGAGGACTGTCAATCAGTCTATCGGGACCTGCGGGCATGAAATTCAGCATCCCCAGGCAAAAGGGACGTCAGTACGAGTAAAATACTAAGCATGTAAGGCAGAAAAACATAAATAAGAACAGTAATGTAAAGAGAGATATAAGAGATACAACTTGTAACATCCGAGTGCCTCTGAGAGATAGTGACATAAAAGGCGTGATATATATATATATATACATAATCTTTTAAAAACATACGCATCCATGGGCATAATCATTATCATATCGTACCCGGCCTCGAAGAGGACTCGGTAAAAACATACCCAACCATCATAAGGTTCGGTAGAATCGTACCCGGCTACGTGGAGCTCGGTAAACCCAATTGATCTGTGATTGCACAATAGGTTCCATACCCGGCCAACTATAGCGTGGTTCGGTAGTAAAGTAGATACATATATAATGCAGGCTAGACTCAAGGAATCACGTTCTAAAACTTTCGGAGTGACGTAAGGTCATTGCACTTTCGATTAACATTATAGACATTATACCATCAATATGAACCTAAGTAGGATTCAAGGATCATACATACTTGCTTAGAATAACTTTATAAGGTAAGAATAACATGGACAACCTTAGTTCCTAGGAGTATATCTGTTACGAATTAGCGTATCATTTATGCTCATTTCACTTTAGACCATGCCAAAAGAAAGAAGTAAGTTCCTTAACATACCTTAACCACATTGAGTCTTTAATACCTTCTAATCAACTCTTCAAACAAGTCAACTCAATCTATCATAGCATAAGGATATTCAAAATCAGTGTTGAGCAAATGCTAAGTCTGTAACTTAAGCTAGTAGCTCATTTCCGTAAATTCGGGCAACATCTCCCCAGTAACAAGGTCCTCTTCCAATACCATATACCAAAAACAACAGCCAGAGAAATCCAGCAACATATAAATATAAATAACAAGACACCATATAACAATAACAAGTCACAACTACTTCACGATGAGCGGCACACTCCGATTGGAATCCGTATAACCAATATAACCCCTTATATACTACTCACATTAAATTAACATAATAATTTAAATGATAATGAAGTATTTAATCAATGATTCCATTCTTATACCATATATTTATAACAAAGGAAACCATACACAACTCCAACTATCTTCGATTAGCAACTTTATACACTAGTTCATGTCTAGTCCATCCATTCAACTTAATCAACATCAAAATAACCTTAAAAACATGAAAGAACACAAAAGAATCTCCTAAAGTAACTTCAAGTCAAAATCCAAGTTACTCAAGGGCGATACAACACCATTTAAGCTAATCCAAGTAGTATCTTGTAGTTTATCATCCAAACAACTTAACAAACATACAATAAAGATTAAGCAAAATTAGTAGGCTGTTATACTCACCTTATCCAGTAGAAAAAACTTCAAATTTCAGCTAAACACATCCCACAACTATCCTCAATGACAACACAATCTCAAAGAGGTGTTGTTCTTCACTAGAACAAACTTTTGATGTTGAAATATGGTGTAATCCATTTGCAAGACTTGAAATAAACTAGGGTTGATATGAAAACTATGGGAGAGTATTTTACAGAACATAAACCACTTAAAACAACCTCCCCCATGAGCTGGAACCACCTAAAAATTAGAAACAACAAGAAGAACAAGAAACTTACTAGCGCGACGGGATTCCTAAAATTTGATTTGTGTTGTTTGCCCTTTGTTTGGGTCTTGGATAATGAGAGAACCTTGAGAGAGTGTTTTTAGGTGTCTAGGTTCTGAAGATACTATAAATGAACGAGTTAAAATGGGGTTGATGCATTTTATACATATCAACATATCTAAACCGTCTATGTGGGTCCCATAGAGAGCTGCTTGGCACAGTCTCACTAAAATGCGAATATCTCTCTACTCCGGCGTCGTATATACGAACGATTTAATGAGTTGAAAATTAGACTCATAGATATTCAATTTTTTAGGTATATCATACAGTAATTACGAGTATATTGGGATACAATCTCAGGTACATTTGACCTAATTTTCAGCGTATTATGAATGTAACTTGTGATGACCTTTGCCAACTTGTTCCCAACTTGTTCCACAACTTGCTTGACTTCAAAACATAACAAGAGAATATCATACGACTTAAGTAAGTCATAACATAACCTCTTTATCATGTTAATCACCCTAGTCTCACCCCAAAAGTTCATGTTATAACATTCCAGACGTGTCGACTTTCGAGGAAACCCTATTTTCTTCAATTCGTTTAGCATTTAAGCTTTCAAACCCTCCTGGTAATTATTATTCACGATATTAAATATTTGTAACCTCCAAGTTAACATTATTAACTTACTTTATCTACTTTCAAATACGATCTCATTTATGAGCTTAAATTAATTGACTTACGACGTACTCTCACGTACGAAAACATGGGGTGTATCATCATTCCCGTCCTCGAATGTTGACTAATGCACTTATCCGTATTTTAAGCAATAACTCTTACAAATACTTTAATATTGTATTTTCCATCTAGGGTTTTGTTCGGTGAATAAATCCAAAGGCTACGGCATTCCCCCCTTAGGCCTCTTTCTCACACAACGACCTGTGGTTGAAATTCTTCCAATCTCGTAACTGTTTCTACCTTATTTCATGCAGCCTGTACAATTATGACCTTGTATGTGCACCTACACGACTCTTTTCTCCTTTTTCCTCTTACTTTTAGCCAATCTCTAGGCCTCTCTTTGGGAACATATACAGAACTCGGCAAGCTATCCCTCTGGGCATCTATAGGTGTACTGATGTTTTTCACTCGGTACTTTGTCGAACTTACGACTATTGATATATCTTGTTTCATAGCCTCAGTTATCTATGCATATGGCTTTACCATAACTAGGTAGGCCTTATTATACCATAACTCTTACTTCAGTTTATTATTATCAAGGCCTGTCACCCAACTCTAGGTTACTCTCTCACCGCTTATCCTATATGTATAAATCTAATCCATTTAATGCTTCCTTATTACTGTTCATCTTAATAATGACAGCTTAATCTCATCTCATATTTGTAACTTTCATCCATCTATTATTGATTCACCTTATTGTTGATCTATAATCTACCACTGATAACTTGAAACCTCTTATGTAATATATCGTCACTAGGGCTCACGTCTCATCTGGGAACATCTGAAATGATTTTCCTGATCCACTTAGGGATGATACTATACTCAATAATTGTATTTCATAGCATCATAACGTGATTCATCTTATGGGGGTATTCTAATCCCGTGCAGTTCATGAGATCCCTGACCCCACGGTGTGGGATAATACTAGGTATGTTGTTGTTTATGTCAGGAACATTTAAAGTATGAGAGAGGTTTGCTAGATTTAAGACCTACTCAAGCTCACCCTGTAGCTCGAGGATTTTCTACTCCAAATGTAAGACCAACTCATTCTATCCCGGCGTACTTCTTGCGTCCGAGGTTTCAACATTCTCTGCTATGGTAGCATTGTCTCTTTGGTTACCACTTTGATCGTCCATCTTCCCTTTTCCTTATTCTTTATTTTTTGGATTGCTAGTTGGAGGAGGTATAGGACCTCTAGATCAGGTGTGGTAAGTTGATGATGCTAGAATGCACGAACCAACCTTTGGGAATTGGAGTAATCAGAAAGAAAAAAAAAAGAAAAAAGGTAACCAAGTCGGTAAAACGAATTAAAAGAGTGTTTGCAATATTTAATCATGCATCACATAAGGTCATGCAATAAATCGTGTCCTAATTTTAGGTACCTCATTGTGCCTTAGGTAGGACTACGCGACATATAGCCTTGGAGAAAAAATTCATGCCAACATTTTCCTGATTCCCTTAGTGCAAAAATAAGCCAAATCAATCTTTTACTAAATCGAAATAATTATGAAGCCACTAATGGCATCAAGCCTTATTAGATCAAAATCTAATCTAGTCTAGAAAGCAGTAAAAAAAATTATCTCCTAGTCTACTTGGTCCCTGAAAGACCTTCTTCATGCTTGGCTCTATGGAAGTAAGCCTTTTCCAGCTTCACTTTTTTATCATCGTCCATGCCTTGACAATCCCAAAGTCCCTTTCTCATCTTCCCCTCTAGTTCCATCATCCTTTCTCTAGATATTCTAACCTCTTTGTCGACTTATTGGCAATCTCCTTCCATTCCCTTATCGCCTCCATGTTCACTTTATGTTGTTCCAGATGCTTAGCTTTCGATTTGAACACCCTTTTGCGTAGCCTCTTATACTTCACTTGTGCCTCAGCCACCTCATCTACGATCATATATTTCAAATTGACTCCTGGTTTGATGTCCCTGACTATGTCATTCTCCAACCATGAGAGATATTAGTACATTTGACCAGCGTGATACATGTCTGGTTCAATAGTCTCTCATTCCACGGTGATCTTTTGGTTCCACATGTGTTGCTGTTCAAAGTTGAATGGTATGACTTCCCCTTTGGAATCTTCCTTATACTGAACCATGTTGGAACCCGAGGTATGACATTTTTCCTTCCAGCTTGCCACATTACCCTTATAGGAGCGTAAGGGTAGATGCCTCACAACTCGATCATTACTAAGTGAATAGTTCCTTTGGATCTAATAATGAACTCACTACTAGGGAACCATTTTAATCATCTAATGCACTTTCTCATTTTTCAGATTGTTACACATCCAGCTTACAACATTTCCAGGCTTTGCAAACTTGTCTAGAATGAACGTCATCTTCTTTCGATGATGACTGGCTATGTAGTAATTCAGTGGCCTTCGCAGAAGCTCCTGGCGATACTCACCCCCGGAAAGTGTTCCAGCAGGCAAACTTGTAACAAGAGATTGCAATCCTCAAAGTGTTCGGACCCATGCTTGCACTGATCCAAAGCAAAGTATATTTCAGCTAAGATCATCAGGATGATAGTGTAATTTTTCCCCTCGATGCCCTCTATTAAGGTCCTGGTGACCATGTCTAAGCGAGTATGAATTTTTTCCCGTTCATTTTAAAGATCAACAAACCCAAGAAATAAATTATGAAACATAAACCCGGTGGTGAACCTATGCAAAAGAGGTAATTGCTCGCTCCTCATGGTGAACGCGATATGATTTGCTATGCTCGTAACGCTCATAGAGAAATTCAAATGGGATGTATGATTTCTTCAGATAGGCCATTTTATCATTCTTCTTAAAACCCAACATCTTCATAAAACCACGTGGAGTGCGATTCTCTTGCACCAATATTCCTGGACTATCCCATGGTAACTTGGGTAAACCCCCTATTTCTTTTAGGAGAGGAGTCATTTATATATTGCCAAATCAGAAAATGGATCTCTTCTCATCGCAGAACATGGTAGCAGCCTTGATCAATTCCATGTTATGTTGAATATTTAGCAAAGGTTGCAGGTCACCCAATACTCTCCTTACATGATTTCTGTCACAATGTCACGACCGAAAATTCCCACTCTCGAGACCGTGATGGAGCCTAACATCACACTTTCCAGGCAAGCCAATGTTAGAGTTTATTTAGCCAATTCTTTACATTTTTAGTGATTATCAGTAAACAAGAAAAAATAAATCGAAATAAACATAAAGCTATATAGATATCAACTTTAATTACATGCTACCTCTACCCAGAATCTGGAGTCACAATTCACGAACATACTAAGACTTCTCTACAAATATTTGTCCGAAAGAACGTACAACTGTTTGTGAAGCAAAGTAAAAAAAGTAAGTATAGGAGCGTAGAAGGGGACGCCAGGGCCTGCTGACGCCAGAGGTCTACCATGGGTATCCTAGATGTGAAATTTGCAGCCAACCTCTCGATCAGCCACTACCTACTTTAAAATCTGCACAGGAAGTGCAAAGTGTAGTATCAGTACAACCGACGCCATGTACTGGTAAGTGTTGAGCCTAAGCTAGACGAAGGAGTGACGAGGCTACGGCGAGATACTCATAATATAAGCTGCATGTAATGAATAATAAGATAGAAAAGAAGGCAAAATAAAGTAAAAATAGTAACCTGCAAGAGATAAATACAGCACCCAACGTACTTCATCAGTGTTCAACTATTACTAATCCTTAAGTGCAATTCAATTCTACCATAAACCTAACGCAGCCAAAGACTGAACATAAACATATAAATTGTTGCGGCGCGCAACCCGATCCCACCATACGTGTCACGCCCCTAAATCCCACCATCGGGCCGTGATGGCGTCTAACGTTGAACCCGCTAGACAAGCCAACGTATATAGATAAACTAGCATATTAACACCAATTAATAGGATAAATTAAACGGGTCACCGTTTAACATCGGAAATAAATATGGTCTCAAGCTAAATAAGGACACCAAAATACAACAACGCGTAAATTTTCTCAAAACCTGGAGTCACAAACTCACGAACTGTCTACGAGAGTGCTAAATACAAGTCTGAAAAGAGAATACATAGATGTCTCTGAAACTAGAGGAAAAAAAAACAAGACAGAAGTGAAATCAAAGCGATGGAAGAGACGCCAAGGCCCACGAACGCCAGCGGGTATACCTTGAAGCCTCTAGGATAAGCTGGAAGACACTCCCACTAATGATGTCCTCCGGGTCTGGCTGCGTAATCTGCACAACATAAAGAAGTGCAGGTGTAGCATCAGTACAAATGACCCCATGTACTGGTAAGTGCCTAGCCTAACCTCGGCGAAGTAGTGACGAGGCTAGAACTAGACTACCAAATAACTTTGTGCATTTCAAATAAATAGATATACTTATATACAACGGATAAGAAATATAGGGAGAAGCAATTAATAAAGGAAGGGAACATGCTGTGGGGAGATAACAGTTTTATATAAGAAATATCAATAAGGAAAAGAGCAACAAAGCCAACATATCAATAAGGAAAAGAAATCACAAACTTGAACGACATCACCCTTCATGCTTTTACTCTCGTCCTCACTATGCAATGTATAATGTCATCAATGTAAATCATGGCACGACATCACCCGTCGTGCTTTTACTATCGTTCTCACTACGCAATGTATAATGTAAATAATGTAAATCATGGCACGGCATCACCCTTCGTGCTTTTACTCTCTTTCCTCACAGTATAATCAATGAATATCGGTACAGAATGGTACATCGTACGGCACGACATCACCCTTCGTGCTTTACGCTCTTTCCTCAGAATGTCAAACAATGCACGACATCACCCTTCGTTCTTTAGCACTCTTCCTCACCCAAACAACAATCACAAACAAGGGCAAGGGAGTAAACAGAATAGAAATAATAACCCCGGCAAGGGAACAATATCAAACAATGCACGGCATCACCCTTCGTGCTTTTACTCTCTTCCTCACAATATAAAACAGTGCACGACATCACCCTTCGTGCTTTAACACTCTTCCTCACCCAAACATTAATCAAAAACAAGGGCAAGGGAGTAAGCAGAATAAAATAGAAATCCCGACAAGGGAACATCAATTAAACAATTAAATCCCGGAAAGGGAACATCAATTATATAATTACNAGCTCTTTCTCTTTCTTTCACTTCATTTCATAATTTACTCTATTACTTGAGCCAATGCTCCAAAGGATACAATTATCTCATATATCTTCATCATTCGTGTTACAATCTGAGCCAATTGTCCAAAGGATACAATTATCTCATATATCTTCATCGTGTTACAATCTGAGCCAATGCTCCAAAGGATACAACTATCTTATATACCTTCATCGTTCGTGTTACCATTTGAGCCAATGCTACAACAGAGTTTAAAGATCACAATTCCTTTCACATATTCTTCACAACATATAGAAATCATCAATTAAGCATGGAAATTACCACAAAATCAGAATATTCACAATATAAGGACTCACGATCATGCTAGACACCAATGTATAGATACTCTTCACCATGCCTATACATCGTATTTGAAAATTAGCAAGTATAAAATTATGCTCAAATCCTATTCCCTCAAGCTAAGGTTAGACCAAACACTTACCTCTGGTCCGAAGCATAGCAATCAACTCGAAACCACACGTTTTCCACAAGTATCCGACTCCAAATGGCCAAAATCTATTCAAATAAATTTCATACCGTAAATAACATCTCATGCACTGATTCTACTATTAAATTTAAGGATATGACACGAAATTAGGTGAAATGACCAAAATGCCCCTCAGGCCAGCATCTCGGAGTCGGGTAAATTTTAAATTTTCAGAACCCTCGTACCCTCATGAGTCTAGCCATATAATAACCTCTCAAATCGGAGGTCAATCACCCACTCAAATCCCAATTTTAGAAAAAAACCATGTTCTACCCAAAACACCCAATTTCACACATGGAAATTCATGATTTTTAAGTTGAAAACATGTTAAATGATGTTAATGATTGAAAGAAATGAGTAAAAACCAACTTAGAACTGATTTGGAAGAGTCTTGTTCTTGAAAAAATCGCGTAAGAGTGTTTGGATTTGAGAAAATATGAAATATGAAGTACAAATTCGGTTTTGTACAGTGCATGCTACTGGTTGGCATGGGAATTGCGAACAGGGGTTCGCAATTGCGAAGCCTTCAGACATTCCCAGCCTTCGCATTTGCGAACCTCTTGGTCGCATTTGCGATTAGGCCTTCCCAGGTTAACCTTCGCATCTGCAAACCTCTTGGTCGTATTGGCGATTAGGCCTGCCCAGGTTAACCTTCGCATTTGCGAACCTCCTGGTCACATTTGCGATCATGCCTGCCCAGACCAACCTTCGTATTTGCGATGAGTAGCTCGCATTTGCGAGGCTGGCTTCGCAAATGCGAAGCCTCCAGATCAGTCACACTAGCAGATTTCCAAGTTCAAAAATGCAATTCGTGGCCTATCCAAAACTCACACGAGCCCTCGGGGCTCCAAACCAAATACACACACTACCTCAAAAACATCCTATGAACTTATCCATGCGATCAAGTCGCCAAAATAACATCATATACATCGAATTAAACCTCAAAATTCATGAATTCTATCAAATTTCATAAAACATCAAATTTTCCATTTTTATTCCGAAACACGTCAAACGACATCCGATTTCAACCAAAGTTTACAGAAAGTGCTTAAACCATAAATAAGACCTGTACCGGGCGCCGAAACCAAAATACGGGCCCGATACCATCACTTTCTAATAAGATTTCATTTTCATTTTCCTTAAATATTTAGAAAAAATTTTTACTCAAAAATTCATTCCTCGGGCTCGGGACCTAGGAATTCGATTCCGGGCATACGCACAAGTCCCATATTTTCCTATGGACCCTCCGGGACTGTTTACCCAAAATGTTGACCGAAGTTAAATTTATTCATGTTAATATCAAATCTTAGCATTTTCATAGAATTTCATATTTAAGCTGTACGGCTACGCTTCGGACTGCGCACGTAAATTGAGGTAACTACAACTGAGGCTTTCAAGGCCTCGGATGTACGGAATGGGTAATAAAATAGGTGATGACCCCTTTGGGTAGTCACATTCTTCACCTCTTAAACAACTTTTCATCCTCGAATGGACAGAAGAAGGAAGTACATGAGTCAGGAAATAAATGAGGGTAACGGCTCCACATATCGGACTCGGACTCCCAGGTCGATGCCTCAGGAGGCTGACCTTGCCACTGAACACGAATAGAAGGGAAACTCTTGGATCTCAACTGACGAACCTGCCGGTCTAGAATAGCTACCGGCTCCTCCTCATAAGATAAGTCCTTGCCCAACTAGACATTGCTGAAATCTAATACGTGGGTTGGATCGCCGTGTTACCTCCAAAGCATGGACACATGAAAAACTAGATGTACGGCTGATAAGCTAGGCGGCAATGCAAGTCTATAAGCCACCTCTCTCACTGGATCAAGAATCTCAAACGGACCAATGAACCTAGGGCTAAGCTTGCCCTTCTTCCCAAATCTCATCACACCCTTCATAGTTTACACTCGGAGCAATACTCGCTCACTAACCATAAAAGCCACATCTTGAACCTTGTGATCTTCATAACTCTTTTGCCTGGACTGAGTTGTACGAAGCCTATCCTGAATGATCCTGACCTTGTCCAAGGCCTCCTGAACCAAATCTGTACCTAACAACCGAGCCTCTCCCGGCTCAAAACATCCAACCGGAGATCGACACCGTCTACCATATAAGCCTCATAAGGAGCCATCTGGATACTCGACTGGTAGCTGTTGTTGTAGACAAACTCTACTAAAGGTAAGAACTGATCCCAAGATCCTCCAAAGTCAATAACACAAGCTCGAAGCATATCCTCCAATATCTGAATAGTCTGCTCGGACTGACCATCCATATGAGGATGAAATGCTGTGCTCAACTCCACCTGGGTGCCTAACTCTCGCTGAACTGCCCTCCAGAAGCGCGAGGTAAACTGCGCACCCCGGTCCGAAATGATAGATTCCGGCGCACTATGAAGGCGAACAATCTCCCGGATATAGATCTCAGCTAACCTCTCGGATGAATAGGAGACTGCCACAGGAATGAAATGCGCTGACTTGGTCAGCCTATCAACAATGACCCAAACTGCATCAAACTTCTTCCGGGTCAACGGAATTCCAGTAACGAAGTCCATAGTGATCCTCTCCCACTTCCACTCGGGAAGCTCAATCCTCTGAAATAAACCACCATGCCTCTAATGCTCATACTTAACTTGTTGACAATTCAAACACCGCGCCATATATACCACAATATCCTTCTTCATTCTACGCCACCAATAATGTTGCCGCAGATCCTGATACATCTTTGCGGCGCCTAGATGAATAGAGTATCGGGAACTATGAGCCTCCTCTAAAATCAACTCTCGAATCCTATCAACATTGGGCACATAAACTCGCCCCTGCAATCTCAAAACACCATCATCATCTAAGGTCACCTACTTGGCGCCTCCGGCGCTGCACCGTGTCTCTAAGGACACACAAATGGGGATCATCAAATTGCCGATCACGGATACGCTCCAACAATGAAGAACGAGTGACCGTACAATCCAATACTCGACTAGGCTCAGAGATATCCAACCTCACAAATCGATTGGTCAAAGACTGAACATCCAAAGCAAGCGGCCTCTGACTGGCCGGAATAAAAGAAAGACTGCCCATACTAGCTGACTTCCTACTCAAAGCATCGACCACCACATTGGCCTTCCCCGGGTGATATAAGATGGTAATATCATAATCCTTCAACAGCTCCAACCACCTCCTCTGCCTCAAATTCAACTCCTTTTGCTTGAACAAGTACTGAAGACTCTTATGATCCGTGAACACCTCACAGGCCACGCCATACAGATAGTGCCTCCAAACCTTCAATGCGTGAACAATGGCTGCCAACTCCAAATCATGCACTAGATAGTTCTTCTTATGAATCTTCAACTGCCTCGAAGCATAAGCAATGACCTTGCCATCCTGCATCAACACTGAACCAAGCCCAATACGGGAAGCATCACAATAGACTGTATAAGGTCCTGAACCTGTGGGCAAAACCAATACCGGTGCCGTAGCCACAGCTGTCTTGAGCCTCTGAAAGCTCGCCTCACACTTGTCCGACCATCTGAACTGGGCACCCTTCTGGGTCAACCTAGTCATCGGGGCTGCAATAGATGAGAACCCCTCCACAAACCGACTATAGTAGCCTGCCAATCCCAAGAAACCCCGAATCTCTGTAGCTGATGCTGGTCTAGGCCAGTTCTTGACTGCCTCAATCTTCTTCGAGTCAACCTGAATACCCTCTGCTGATATGACATGATCCAGGAATGCAACTGAACTCAACCAGAACTCACACTTCGAAAAATTTCCATATAGCTGACTATCTTTCAGAGTCTGAAGAACCACTCTGAGATGTTGCTCGTGCTCCTCCTGGTTGCGGGAGTATATCAATATATCATCAATGAAGACTATCACGAACGAGTCCAAATAAGGCCTGAACACTCGATTCATCAAGTCCATGAAAGCTGCTGGGGAATTTGTCAACCCAAACGACATGACTAAAAACTCGTAATGCCCGTACCGAGTGCGAAAAGCTGTCTTAGGGACATCAGATGCCCTAATCCTCAACTGATGGTAGCCAGATCTCAAGTCTATCTTTGAAAATACCCTGGCACCCTGAAGCTGATCGAACAAATCATCAATCCTCGGCAGTAGATACTTATTCTTGATTGTAACCTTGTTCAATTGCCGGTAATCAATGCACATCCTCATCGAACCATCCTTTTTCTTCACAAACAATAATGGAGCACCCCAATGAGAAACACTGGGTCTAATGAAACCCTTCCCAATCAAATCCTGCAACTGTTCCTTCAACTCTTTCAACTTTGGCGGGGCCATGCGATACGGTGGAATAGAATTGGGTTGGGTGCCCGGAGCTAGATCAATGAAGAAATCAATGTCCCTGTCGGGTGGTATCCCGGGCAGGTCTGAAGGGAAGACCTCAGGAAACTCACGAACCACGGGTACCGAATCAATAGAGGGAACCTCAACACTGGAATCATGCACATAAGCCAAATAAGCCAAACACCCCTTCTCGACCATACGTCGAGCCTTCACGTACGAAATAACACTGCGGGTAGAATGACCAGGAGTTCCTTTCCACTCCAAACGGGCAAAATCCGGTAAAGCTAAAGTCACTGTCTTGGCATGACAGTCCAGAATAGCATGATAGAGGGATAACCAATCCATCCCCAATATAACATCAAAGTCGACCATACCTAAAAGCAACCAATCAACACGGGTCTCAAGACCCCCAATCACCACAATACAAGAATTATGGACTCGATCGAGCATGATAGAAATACCCACCGGTGTAGATACATGAACAGGAACACTCAGTGGATCACTAGGCATGACCAGGTATGGTGAAAATAAGAGGACACATACGAATACGTAGACCCTGGATCAAATAGCACTGAAGCATCTCTGCCACAAACCCGAATAGTACCTGTAATGACTGCATCTGAAGACTCAGCCTCTGGCCTGGCTAGAAGAGCATAATATCGGGGCTGGGCCCCACCACCCTGAACCACATCTCTGGGACGGCCGGCTGGTGGCTGGCCTCCACCTCTGGCGGCCTGAGCTCCACCTCTATGACATCTACCTCCATCTCTAGCACCTCTACCCCCACCTCTAGCTGGCTGGGCAGGCTGTGGAACACCTGGTGCCTGTACCATAGCACGAGAATCCTGATGTTGCGAACTACCTAGTGCTCGAGGGCAAAATCTGGCAAGGTGACCCGGATCGCCACAAGTGTAACAAGACCTCGGCTGCTGAGGGAACTGAGTCTGACCCTGTCGACCTGAATGACCACCTCAGAAACTCTGATGTGGCGGTGCGCTGATGGGAGCTGGTGGCGCACTGTAAGGCTGCTGATCAGAATAGTGCATCTGGTAACCACGACCACCTGAAGTACCATGGGAAACCTGGAGAGCTGACTGGAAGGGTCTGGGATGATGACCTCTGCCTGAAGAATCCCTTGCCCCAGATGAGGCTCCACTAAAATGACCGAAATTACGGGGCCTCTTGTAATCCCCCTGACCACCACCCTGTGACATAATCATCTCAATCCTCCTGGCCACATTGGCCGCATCCTGGAATGATATATCGATACATGATTCTCTAGCCATCTGAAGTCTGATAGGTCGGGCCAATACCTCGATAAACCTGCGAACCCTCTCCCGATTAGTGGGAAGTATCATAAGAGCATGTCGGGCTAGAGTGATGAAACTGGTCTCGTACTGAGTGACTGACATGGATCCCTGCTGGAGACGCTCAAACTGCCTCCGAAGGTCCTCTCTCTGAGTAATGGGAAGGAACTTCCCCAAAAATACCTCTGAGAACTGAGTCCAAGTCAAAGGTGTAGATCCAGCTGGTCTGGCTAAGCAATAGTCTCTCCACCAACTCTTGGCTGCGCCAGATAACCGAAAAGTAGCGAAGTCGACCCCGTTGAACTCCACTATGCCCATATTCCGAAGAACCTCATGGCAGCTTTCCAAATAATCCTGGGGGTCCTCTGATACTGAACCAGTAAAATTAGCAGTGAATAACTTAGTTAACTTTTCCAGTCTCCATAAAGCATCTGCTGACATAGCTGCTCCCTCTGCTACCGGTGCTGCAATACGCGACTGAGCTACCCCGGCTGGCTGAGGTGCCGTAGTCTGAAACTGTGGAGCTAGCTGTTCTGGCACGCGGGCGGCAAGAGTCTGGGCACCTCCCCCAGCCTGAGAGACGGCTGGTGCTGTAGGAAGAAGATCTGCCTGTGCTACACTCTCCATGAGTCCGACTAGACGGACAAGGGCGTCCTGAAGCACTGGGGTAGCTATGAACCCCTCTGGGACCTGAGCTGGTCCAACTAGGACTTCCGGAACTGGGACCTCCTCGTCAGACTCGACCTGATTGTCCTCCATTGGGGCTGCTGCTCTAGGCTGAGCCCGGCCCCGGCCCCGGCCTCTAGCATGGCCTCATCCTTGACCTCGACCGTGAGTAGGAGCTGTAGCAGGAGTGTCAGGCTGCTGGGTGGAACCAAGGGAAGCACGCGTCCTTTCCATCTTCGAGAGAATAGAATAGAAACTTAATTAGTACTCAGAATTCATATCGCAGGACAGAGATGAAAAAAATGTGGAGTCATCCTAACTTTGCAGCCTCTGGGGGATAAATACAGACGTCTCCATACCGATCCCTCAGACTCTACCAAGTTGTCCGTGAGTTGTGAGACCTAAGTAACCTAGTGCTCTGATACCAAATTGTCACACCCCGAAATCCCACCATCGGGCCGTGATGGCGTCTAACGTTGAACCTACTAGACAAGCCAACGTATATAGATAAACTAGCATATTAACACCAATTAATAGGATAAACTAAATGGGTCACCGTTTAACAGCGGAAATAAATATGGTCTCAAGTTAAATAAGGACATCAAAATATAACAACGCGTAAATTTTCCCAAAACCTGGAGTCACAAACTCACGAACTGTCTATGAGAGTGCTAAATACAAGTCTGAAAAGAGAATACATAGCTGTCTCTGAAACTAGAGGAAAAAAAAACACAGAAGTGAAATCAAAGGGATGGAAGAGACGCCAAGGTCCACGAACGCCAGCGGGTATACCTTGAAGCCTCTAGGATAAGCTGGAAGACACTCCCACTAATAATGTCCTCCGGGTCCGGCTGCGTAATCTACACAACATAAAGAAGTGCAGGTGTAGCAACAGTACAACCGACGCCATGTACTGGGAAGTGCCTAGCCTAACCTCGACGAAGTAGTGACGAGGCTAGAACCAGACTACCAAATAAACTTGTGCATTTCAAATAAATAGATATACTTATATACAACGGAAAAGAAATATAGGGAGAAGCAATTAATAAAGGAAGGGGAACATGTTGTAGGGAGATAACAGTTTAATATAAGAAATCTCAATAAGGAAAAGAGCAACAAAGCCAGCATATCAATAATGACAAGAAATCACAAACTTGCACGGCATCACCCTTCGTGCTTTTACTCACGTCCTCACTATACAATGTATAATGTCATCAATATAAATCATGGAACGACATCACCCTTCGTGCTTTTACTCTCGTTCTCACTATGCAATGTATAATGTAAATCATGGCACGACATCACCCTTCATGCTTTTACTCTCTTTCCTCAGAATGTCAAACAATGCACGACATCACCCTTCGTGCTTTAGCACTCTTCCTCACCCAAACAACAATCACAAACAAGGGCAAATGAGTTAACAGAATAGAAATAATAACCCCGGCAAGGGAAAATATCAAACAATGCACGTCATCACCCTTGGTGCTTTTACTCTCTTCCCCACAATATCAAACAATGCATGGCATCACCCTTCGTGCTTTAACACTCTTCCTCACCCAAACAACAATCACAAACAAGGGCAAGGGAGTAAGCAGAATAAAATAGAAATCCCGACAAGGGAATATCAATTAAACAATTAAATCCCGGCAAGGGAACATCAATTAAACAATTAAATCTCGGCAAGGGAACAATAACAGTAATCTCAACATCCCAATAAGGGAGACAATATCAAAAGCAATAATGACCCGGCAAGGGTATATTTTAGTAGCTCTTTCTCTTTCTTTCACTTCATTTCATAATTTACTCTATTACTTGAGCCAATGCTCCAAAGGATACAATTATCTCATATATCTTCATCATTCGTGTTACAATCTGAGCCAATGCTCCAAAGGATACAATTATCTCATATATCTTCATCATTCGTGTTACAATCTGAGCCAATGCTCCAAAGGATACAACTATCTTATATACCTTCATCGTTCATGTTACCGTTTGAGCCAATGCTCCAACAGAGTTTAAAGATCACAATTCTCTTTTACCACAAAATCAGAATATTCACAATATAAGGACTCACGGTCATGCTAGACACCAATGTATAGATACTCGTCACCATGCCTATACATCGTATTTGATAATTAGCAAGTACCAAATTATACTCAACTCCTATTCCCTCAAGCTAAGGCTAGACCAAACACTTACCTCGGGTCCGAAGTATAGCAATCAATCCGAAACCACACGTTTGCCACGAGTATCCGACTCCAAATGACCCAAATCTATTAAAACAAATTTCATACAGTAAATAACATCTCATGCACTAATTCTACTATTAAATTTAAGGTTACGACGCGAAATTAGGTGAAATGACCAAAACGCCCCTCAGGCCAGCATCTCGGAGTCGGGTAAATTCAATATTTTCAGAACCCTCGTACTCTCACGAGTCTAGCCATATAAGAACCTCTCAAATCGGAGGTCAATCACCCACTTAAATCCCAATTTTAGAAAAAAACCCAAGTTCTACCCAAAACACCTAATTTCACCCATGGAAATCCCTGATTTTTAAGTTGAAAACATGTTAAATGATGTTAATGATTAAAAGAAATGAGTAAAAACCAACTTACAACTGATTTGGAAGAGTCTTGTCCTTGGAAAAATCGCCTAAGAGTGTTTGGGCTTGAGCAAATATGAAATATGAAGTAAAAATTCGGTTTTGTACAGTGCAGGCTACTAGTTGGCATGGCAATTGCGAACAGGGGTTCACAATTGCGAACCCTTCAGACATTCCCAGCCTTCGCATTTGCGAACCTCTTGGTCGCATTTGCGATCAGGCTTGCCCAAGTTAACCTTCGCATTTGCGAACCTCTTGGTCGCATTTGCGATCAGGCCTGCCCAGGTTAACCTTCACATTTGTGAACCTCCTGGTCGCATTTGCGATCAGGCCTGCCCAGACCAACCTTCACATTTGCGATGAGTAGCTCGCATTTACGAGTTCGCATTTGAGATGCTGGCTTCGCAAATGCGAAGCCTGTAGATCAGTCACACCAGCAGATTTCCAAGTTCAAAAATACAATCTGTGGCCAACCAAAACTCACCCGAGCCCTCGGGGCTCCAAACCAAATACACACACTACCTCAAAACATCCTATGAACTTACCCATGCGATCAAGTCGCCAAAATAACATCATAAATTTTATCAAATTTCATAAAACATCAAAATTTTCAATTTCATATAACATCAAAATAACGTCAAAATCCATGAATTCTATCAAATTTCATAAAACATCAAAATTTTCAATTTTAGTCCGAAACACGTCAAACGACATCCGATTTCAACCAAACTTTACAGAAAGTGGTTAAATCATAAATAAGACCTGTACCGGGCGCTGGAACCAAAATACGGGCCCGATTCCATCACTTTCTAATAAGATTTCATTTTCATTTTCCTTAAATATTTTCAAAAAATAATTTTACTCAAAAATTCATTCCTCGGGCTCGAGACCTCAGAATTCGATTCCGGGAATACGCACAAGTCCCATATTTTCCTACGGACCTTCCAGGACCATCAAATCACGGGTCCGGTTCCGTTTACCCAAAATGTTGACCGAAGTCAAATTTATTCATGTTAATATCAAATCTTAGCATTTTTCACAGAATTTCATATTTAAGCTGTCCGGCTACGTGCCTGGACTGTGCACGTAAATCGAGGCAACTACAAATGAGGTTTTCAAGGCCTCGGATGTACGGAAAGGGTAATAAAATAGGTGATGACCCCTTTGGGTCGTCACAGTACATATCATAATTCTCCCTTATTTCTTCTTTATATCATAAACAACAAAACATAGATAAAAGTGTTGCGGCGTGCAACCCGATCCCACCATATCATAATAATCACAATCACGGTTCACCCTTATATCACCACATTCCATCCTTATTAAACCTGTTGTGGCGTGCAACCGGATCCCACTGTATAATATCAAATCACCCTTATTCCTCTTCAATATTTCACCCTTATTTCACATGTTGCGGCATGCAACCTGATCCCACCATATTCATATCAATTAAACAAGAAGTATAGAAGTTTCACAAATTAACACAAGATCATTCTCAATACTTAAACTTCAGAACAAGGGAAATGAAAAACTTATACTCAGTAAAACTCTACACAAGTAATACTACTTAGTGAGACCAATCCAAAATATCACTAAAACACAACTAAGAACAACTTAAGTAAGTAATAGAGGGTAAGAAACTACGGAATAACAATTATCTTCAAGAAGGAGAAACACTATCTAACAAGTAGCAATTAGGCATGGAAATACAAGTAGGCATGTAACAATTAAAGCAGAGGAAGAAACAATATAAGAATAACGAGAGAGAAACAAGAAATATAGATAAATTGGTGGTGCATAAGTACTCATCATCTCACTTATACGCCGCTCACATGATTTTCATATAGTATTTAAGACAAGGATTCCTAATCCCTCAAGTCAAAGTTAGGCACAACACATACCTCGCTCCACAAGCCACTCACTACTCAATTACCGCCCTCTAGATTCCACCTCTAAATCACTCGTATATAGCCACAATAAACTTAAAAACATCAATTATTGCTAAAGAAATCAATTACAATGCATAAATTTAGGTTTCCCAAACTTTCCCCCAAAAGTCAAAAATCGGCCCCGGGTCCGCTTGGTCAAAACTCGAGGTCGGACCAAAACTCATTCACCCATTCACCCCTGAGCCCGAATATGTAATTAGTTTCGGAATCCGACTGCCAACTAAGATCTACATCCCCAATTTGCAAAAAAAAAAAACCCAATTCTTCAAAAATACCTAATTTTCTACCATGAAAGAACAAAGTTTAGGGCTAGAAATTTAATGGATGTTGTTAGAAATTGAAGAAGATGAGTTAAAGAGTACAAACATATGAATTGATGTTGAGTTTTCCCTTCAAAATCTCACCTAGGCCGAGTTCTAATGCAGAGTTTATGAAAAATGGGTAAAATCCCATTTTTGAAATGTTTTTTGGTGTGGGCGTCAGGATTTTTTTGCGTTCGCGAAGGGCATGCTGCGTTCACGATACGCAGCAGCCCGATTGGCTTTCGCGTTCGCGAAGGCTGTCCCCCCTGGCCTCCGTGTTCGCGAGCCAGTGCTCGCGTTTGTGTAGAAGAATGATTGCCCCCTCCCTCAGTTTCGTCAAGCTTCGCGTTCACGAGAAGTTGGTCTCATTCGCGAAGGCTAAGCCCCTCCACCGCCTCGCGTTCGCGACCTAGATATCGAGTTCGTGTAGAAGAAAATAACTTTCCCCTATTTCACCTTCTGCGTACGCGAGAGAACCTCCACGAACGCGATGAAGGACACACCAGATAATAGTTGAAGCAAAAAAAACAGATTTTCTAAGTCTAAAACATCCCGTAACCAATCTGAAACTCACTCGAGACCTCGGGGATCCAAACCAAACATGCACACAAGTCCAAAAATATCCTACGAACTTGCTCGCGCGATCAAATTGCCAAAAAAACACCTGAAACTACGAATTGAACACCAAACCGAATGAAATTTTCAAGAAATCTTTAAAACTTCTATTTTCACAACCGGCGTCCGAATCACGAAAACTGACTCTGTTTCATACCAAAGTTCACAGACAAGTTATATTTACTATATTAAACCTGTGCTGGGCTCCGGAACCAAAATACGGGCCCGGTATTAATAATGCCAACGTCAATATATTCTTGAAACCATTTCATTTTTCAGACTCTTAATTTTCAACAAAAATTCATATCTCGAGCTAGGGACCTCGGAATTCGACTCCGAACATATGCCCAGGTCCCATATATCAATACTGACCCATCGGGACTATCAAAATATGTGTACGGGTCCATTTACCCAAAACGTTGACCTTAGTCAACTAAAATCAACTTTAAAGGCAAAAATTCTTGTTTTTATCAGTTTTTAACATAGAAGCCTTCCCGGTAAATACCCGAACCGCGCACGCAAGTCGAGGAGCGCTAAAATGAGATATATAAGGGTTCAGAACACATAATTTAGTTTTAAAACATGAGATGACCTTTTGGGTCATCACATTCTCCACCTCTAAAACAAATGTTCATCCTCGAACAGACATAGAAAAGAACCTAAACTGGTGAATAGGTGGGGATATCTACTCCGTATGTCCGACTCGGACTCCCATGTAGCTGCCTCAGCGAGCTAACCTCTCCACTGCACTCAAACGGAAGGATAACTCTTTGATCTCAACTGACGAACCTGCCGGGTTAGAATAGCCATCGGCTTCTACTCATAAGTCAAATCCTTGTCCAACTGGACAGAGCTGAAATCTAACATGTGGGACGGGTCAGCATGATATTTTTGGAGCATGGACACATGGAACACTGGATGAACTGTTGATAACCCCAGAGGCAATGAAAGCCTGTAAACAACCTCTCCCACTCTCTCGAGAATCTCAAAAGGTCCAATGTATCTAGGGCTAAGCTTTCCCTTCTTCCCAAACCTCGTGACACCCTTTATGGGTGATACCCAAAGCAACACCCTCTCCCCGAGCATGAATGCCAAATCACAAACTCTACGATCGACATAACTCTTCTACCTGAACTGAGCTGTGAGAAGTCGATTCTGTATAATCTTGACCTTGTCCAAGGAATCTTGTACTAGATCTATACCCAATAACTGAGGCTCCCCCGGCTCAAACCACCCAACTGGCGACCTACACCGCCTACCATATAATGCCTCATAGGGAGCCATCTGGATGCTCGACTGATAGCTGTTGTTGTAGGAGAACTCTGTAAGAGGCAAGAATTGATCCCACAATCCTCAGAAGTCTATAACACATGCGTGGAGCATATCCTCCAAGATCTGGATAGTACTCCCGGACTGCCCGTCCGTCTGAGGATGAAATGTTATGCTCAACTTAACCCGCGTACCCAACTCACGATGTACTGCCCTCTAGAAGTGCAAAGTGAACTGCGTACCTCGATCAAAAATGATAGACACAGGCACACCGTGAAGACATATAATCTCACGGATGTAAATCTCCTCCAACCGCTCTGAAGAATAGGTAACTGCCACAAGAATGAAATGTGCTGACTTAGTCAGCCTATCCACAATGACCCAAACGGCATCGAACTTCCTCTGAGTTCGTGGGAGTCCAACAACAAAGTCCATAGTGATACGCTCCCACTTCCACTCAGAAATCTTTATCTGCTGGAGCAAACCACCAGGTCTCTGATGCTCATACTTTACTTGCTGACAATTCAGGCACCGAGCTACATAAGCAACTATATCCTTCTTCATCCTCCTCCACCAATAATGTTGTGGCAAGTCCTGGTATATCTCGGCAGCACCCGGGTGAAAAGAATACCGAGAACTGTGAGCCTCCTCAAGAATCAACTCACGAAGCCCATCAACATTAGGCACACAAACGCAACCCTGCATCCTCTAAACTCTGTCATCTCCAATAGTAACCTGCTTGGCACCATCATTCCATACTCTATCCCTAAGGACCAACAAATAAGGGTCGTCATACTGCTGATCTCTGATATGCTCAAAAAAAGAAGACCGAGCGACGGTGCAAGCTAGAACACGGCTGGGCTCTGAAATATCCAATCTCACAAACTAGTTGGCCAAAGTCTGAACATCTTAGGCTAGTAGTCTCTCACCGACTGGAATGAATGCAAGGTTGTCCATACTCGCTGCCTTCCTTCTCAATGCAAAGGACACTACATTGGCCTTCCCGGGATGGTACAAGATGGTGATATCCTAGTCTTTCAATAGCTCCAACCACCTTATCTGCCTAAAATTGAGATCCTTTTGCTTGAAAAAATACTGAAGGTTGTGATGATCCATGAAAACCTCACACGACACGCCATAAAGATAGTGCCTCCAAATATTCAGTGCATGAACAATGGCAGCCAACTCTAAATCATGGACAAGTAATTCTTCTCATGAACCTTCAACAGCCGTGATGCATATGCAATCACCATGTCCTCCTGCATCAATACTGTACTGAGCCCAACACGAGAAGCATCACAATATACCGTGTAAGATCCTGAACCTGAGGGCAACACCAACACCAACGTTGTAGTCAAAGCTGTCTTGAGCTTCTGAAAGCTTGCCTCACACTCGTCTGACTATCTGAACGGGGCACCCTTCTGGGTCAACCTAGTCAACGGGGCTGCTATAGATGAAAACCCCTCAACAAATCGACAGTAATAACCCACCAAAACCATGAAACTCCTAATCTCCGTGGCTGAAGTGGGTCTAGGCCAATTCTAAACTGTCTCAATCTTCTGAGGATCTACCTAAATTCCCTCTGCTAATACAACGTGGCCCAAGAAAGCGACTGAATCCAACCAAAACTCGTACTTTGAAAATTTAGCATACAATTGGCTATCCCTCGGAGTCTGGAGCACTATCCTAAGGTGCTGCTCATGCTCCTCCCAACTGCGGGAGTATATCAAGATGTCATCAATAAATACAATCACAAAAGAGTCCAAATAAGGCCTGAACACTCGGTTCATCAAATCCATAAATGTTGTTGGGGCATTGGTCAACCCAAGGGACATCACTAGAAACTCATAGTGCCCATACCACACCTGAAAAGCTGTCTTGGGGACATCAGATGCCCTAATCCTCAACTGATGGTAGCCAGATCTCAAATAAATCTTTGAAAACACCTTGGCACCCTGAAGCTGATCAAACAAGTCATCAATCCTCGGCAATGGATACTTGTTCTTGATGGTGACTTTGTTCAACTGCCGATAATCTATACACATTCTCATAGACCCATCTTTCTTCTTCACAAATAACACTGGTGCACCTCAGGGCGAGACACTAGGTCTAATGATGCCCTTATCAAGCAAATCCTGCAATTATTCGTTCAATTCTTTCAACTGTGGCGGGGCCATCCGGTATGGCAGAATGGAAATGGACTGAGTGCCCAGAGCCAAATCAATACAAAAATCAATATTCTCCTCGGGTGGCATCCCCCGCAGGTCTGCAAGAAACACCTCTGGAAACTCACGAACAACAGGCACAGAATCCATAGATGGAACCTCCGCACTGGGATCACGAATATAAGACAAATAAGCCAAACACCTCTTCTCGAACATACGCCGAGCCTTCATATAAGAAATAACCCTGCTGGTAGAATGGCCAAGAGTCCCTTTCCACTCTAAACAAGGAAACCCCGGCAAGGCTAAGGTCACTGTCTTGGCGTGACAGTCCAATATAGCGTGATATGGTGATAGCCAATCCATACCCAATTTAACATCAAAATCAACCATATCGAGAAGTAGAAGATCTACACTGGTCTCAAGATTCCCAATAGTGACCACACACGAGAGATATACACAATGTACAACAATAGCATCCCCCACATGTGTGGACACATATACAGGGCCACTCAAAGAATCACGAGGCACAATCAAATATGAAGCAAAATAGGATGACACATAGGAGTAAGTAGACCCCGGATCAAATAGAACTGAAGCATCTCTACTACAAACTGAAACAGTACATGTAATAACATCATCAGATGAATCAGCCTCAGCTATGGCTCGAAAAGCATAACACCGGGGCTGGGCCCCACCCCTCTGAAGCATATCCCCAGGACGACCTCTAGCTGGCAGGCCTCCACCTCTAACAGCCTGACCTCGACCTCTAACAGTCTGGCCCCTACCTCTAACTGGTTGACCCCTGCCTCTGGCTGGCTGAGCAGGCGGTGCAGCAACTGGTCCGGAACTATGGCACGAGAACTTTGATATTGTGGCGGAACACCCAATAATCTCAGACATGTCCTCCTGGTATGCCCATAACCACCTCACTCGAAACATCCATCCTGATACTGTGGCTATTGAAAACTGAGACTGACCCGAACGGGCCGACGGACCACGGCAATAGCTCTGAATAGGAGGTGCACTGATAGGAGCTGATGGTGCACTATAAGTTGGCTGCCCAGAAAGAGGCACATAAGGACCACGACTCCCTGAAGCATTGTGGGATGCCTGAAGCGCTGAATGGAATGGCATGTGAGGATGGCCTATACCAAAAGTACCCCTACCTCCAGACGAGGCATCATTGAACCCACCGGAATGACGAGGTCTCTTGTCTGACCCCTGACCTCCCTGTCCAAGAACCATCTCGACTCGCCTGGCGACATTAGCAGCCGTCTGAAAAGCAATATCAATCCTAGTCTCCTTAGCCATCTGCAATCTAATAGGCTAAGAAAGTCCCTCAGTAAACCTCATCTCTCTCACTCTCATTAGGAATCATAATAATAGAATGATGGGCCAAATCCACAAAATGGGATTCATACTGAGTAACAGTCATGCTGCCTTGCTGGAGACGCTCGAACTGACGGCGGTTCTCTTCTCTCAAGGTGATAGAAAGAAACTTCCCTAGGAAGAAATGAGTGAACTGGTCCTCTCAAGTAGTAGCACTGAAATGGACTAGAAAGAGCTTAGTAAACCTATCCAATCTCCACAAGGCCTCAAAATACATAGCTGACCCATCTCCGATTTGTACCGCAGCAATCTGCTGAACTACTCCGAGTGGATGAGCTACTGGAGTCTGGAGCTGGGGAGCCATATGCTCCAGAGTGTGAGTAGCAGGAGTTTTGGATCCTCCCCAGCCTGAGAGTTGGCTGGTTCCATGGGGAATGCGCCAGTCTGGGCCACACTCTCCATAAGGCCCACTAATCAGACCAAAGCATCCTGAAGCACTGGGGTGGCAATAAACCCCTCCGGGACTTGAGCTGGTCTGGTAGGAATAGTCTGAGCTGGAAACTCCTCACCGAACTCTACCTGAGGCTCCACTATTGGGATTACTGCTCGGGCTCTAGGCTGAGCCCTGCCCCTGTCCCTGCCTCGGCCTCGACCTCTACCCCTCGTAGGAGTTGCTGCTGGAGGCTCTGGTTGCTTCTTAGCTAAAGAAGTGGTACGCGTTCTCGCCATCCGCGAGAGAATAATGGTAGGAGAGCTCAATCAGAATTGAGAAAACAAAGTCAAACGACAAAGTTGAATAAAGGTGAAATTCGTTCCTAACTTTATAGCCTCCGGGAGATAAGTACAGACATCTCTGTATCAATCCCATAGACTCCACTAAGCATGTCAATGAATTATGAGACCTAGGCAACCTAGTGCTCTGATACTAACTTGTCATGACCCAAAATTCTCACTGTCGAGACCGTGATGGCGCCTAACATCACACTTGCCAGGCAAGCCAACGTTAGAGGTTATTTAGCCAATTCTTTACATTTTTAGTGATTATCAGTAAACAAGCAAAAATAAACCAAAATAAATGTGAATTTATATAGATATCAACTTTAATTACATGATACCTCTACCTAGAATCCGGAGTCACAATTCACGAACATATTAAGACTTTTCTACAAATATTTGTCCGAAACAAAGTATAACTCTTTGTGAAACAAAGTAAAAAAAATTAAGTATAGGAGCATAGAAGGGGACGACAGGGCCTGCAGACGCCAGCAGGACTACCTTGGGTCTCCTAGCTGTGAAATCTGCAGCCAACCTCTCGATCAACTACTACCTGCTCCAAAATCTGCACATGAAGTGCAGAGTTCAGTATCAATACAACCGACCCCATGTACTGGTAAGTACCGAGCCTAACCTCGATGAAAGATTGACGAGGCTACGACATGACACTCACAATATAAGCTGGATACAGTGAATAATAAGATAGAAAGAAGGAAGAATAAAGTAAAAAATAGTAACCTGCAAGAAATAAATACATCTCACAACGTACTTAATCAGTGTCCAACTATTACCAATCCATAAGTGCAATTCAATTATATCATATAGTTAACATAGTCAAAGAATGAACATAAACATATAAATTATTGCGGCGCGCAAACCGATCCCACCGTACATATCATAATCCTCCCTTATTTCTTCTTATATCATAAACAACAAAATATAGATAAAAGTGTTACGGGGTGCAACCCGATCCCACCATATCATAATAATCACAATCACGGTTCACCCTTATATCACCACATTCCACCCTTATTACACCTGGTGTGGCGTGCAACCCGATCCCACCGTATAATATCAATTCACCCTTATTCCTCCTCAATATATCACCTGTATGTCACATGTTATGGCGTGCAACCGGATCCCACCATATTCATATCAATTACATAGTAAGTATAGAAGTTTGACAAATTAAAACAAGACCCTTCTCAATACTTAAACTTCAGAACAAGGCAAATAAAAATCTTATATTCAATTTCTACACATGTAATACTACTTAGCGAGACCAATCCAGAATATCCCTAAAACACAACTACGAACAACTTAAGTTGTAATAGGGGTAAAGAAACTACAGAATAACAATTATATTCAAGAAGGAGAAACACTATCTAACAAGTAGCAATTAGGCATGGAAATACAAGTAGGCATGTAACAATTAAAGTAGGGAAAGAAACAATATAAGAATAACGGGAGGGAAACAGGCAAAATAGATAAATTGGAAGCATAAATACTCGTCACCTCACTTATACGCCGCTCACATGATTTTCATATAGCAATTAAGGCAAGGATTCCTAATCCCTCAAGTCAAAGTTAGGCACAACACTTACCTCGCTCCACAGGCCACTCACTGCTCAATTACCATTTTTCCTCTAGATTCCACCTCCAAACCACTTGTATCTAGACACAATTAACTTAATAACAACAATTATTTCTAAAGAAATCAATTAAAATGCATAAATTTAGGTTCCTCAAAATTTCCCCCAAAAAGTCAAAAATCGACCCCGGGCCGACTTGGTCAAAACTCGAGGTTCAGACCAAAACTCATTCACCCATTCACCCCCGAGCCTGAATATGTAATTGGTTTTGGAATCCGACCCTAAATTGAGGTCTAAATCCCCAATTTTAAAAAACCCCCCATTTCTTCTAAAATCCCTAATTTTCTACCATGAAAGAACAAAGTTTAGGGCTAGAAATTTGATGGTGTTGTTAGAAATGGAAGACGATGAGTTAAAGAGTACAAACTTGTAACGACCCGACCAACCATTTTGCGTTATCGGACCCCGTTCCCCTAAATGAAACTTCCCATAGCGGCTTTTTATGATTTATGACTTGCGCGAACTAGTGGTCCGGGATTCGGAGGTGTTTAGAGTGCTATAGGAACAATTGGTTCCTTAAGGTTGGCCTTTAAGGCCAGGTTTGACTTCGGCCAATATTTTGGGTAAACGACCTCGGAATCGAGTTTCGTCGATTCTGGTAACTTCGTGTGATTATTTTGGCCCTGGCCGTATCTTCGGAATGGGTTTCTGATGACCCGGGAGCGTTTCGGTGCCCAATATTGAAATAAGAAGTTCCTTAAGTTCCTATTGTGGTTTTGGGCATGTTTTGTGTTGTCAAGGTCCGAACAGAATTCTGAGAACGGGAATAGTTCTGTTATGTCATTTATGACTTGCTTGCAAAATTTGGTGTCATTCCGAGTAGTATAGGTCGGCTCGGCGCATTGTTAGCGAAGACTAGAAAACTTAAAGTTCCTAAGTTTGGTTCTTGGGGTCATGAGGTGTGATTTTGAGTTTTAGCGTTGTTTTGGGTGTTCCGAAGGCTCGAGCGAGTCCGTATTATGATTTTGGACTTGTTGGTATATTTGGACGAGGGCTCGGGTGGGCCCAGGGGCCTCTCGAGCACCCAACGGTGCTAAAAACTAGCTAAAATAGCTTCTGGTGCACTTGATCTGGTGGGACCGCATGTGCGGTTTCCTAGTCGCAGGTACGGGACCGCTCCTACGGTCCCAAGCATCATAGGTGCGACCCCAGGTGAGGTCCCCCTTTCTCGCAGGTGCGGACAAAAGTCCGCAGGAGAGGAACCGCTGGTGCGGCCATCCCTCCAAAGGTGAAAACCCAGCCCTTCATATCCAGTTTTGCAGGTGCGAGCCCTAGCTCGCAGGCGTGAGACCACAGGTGCGGTCCCCGAGCCGCAGGTGCGGAATCCCTGTAGGCCAGGCAGTATATATTCTTTGAAACTTGGGATTTCACCCCATTCATTCATTTTTCTCCACCATTAGAGTCTTGTGAGCTTGGGGAGAGCACACCACGACCTAGCTACTGTCAAGGTAAGTTAATTCCACTTCAACACTAGTTTAATTCATGATCTTTTAGCTAAATTAGCCACTAAATCATTGAAAAGTCAAGAATTGGGTAATAATTTAGGGTTCTTGAGAAATTGGTGAATTACCCATTTATTTCCATAAATTCAAGTAGAAATCATATATTAATGATCCTTAGGCTTTGGGTGAGCGATTCCCCCGTGAGTTTTCAGAATTCGAGCGTGCGGGCTCGGGGTTGGATTTTGGGAATTCTTCAAGAATGTTGAATTATTAAAAGATAGGATAATTTCCCTACTTTGAGTATGCATTGATGTCATTGTACCATTTTGGCTAGTTGCGAGTCCTCGGGTGTAGAGTTCGGAGTTCGGGCGCATCCTTGGTCCGCGGGGTAGATTCGACACGAGGTGAGTCTCCTTTCTAACCTTGTAAGAGGGAATTGTCCCCATAGGTGTTATATGTGCTGTGTGTAATTTTTTTGGGGGGCTACGTGCGTACAAAGTGACGAGAGTCCGTACGTGGCAACTATCATGCTATGTCGGGTAAATTTAGGGCTCACAAGTATGTCTCTATGTGCCTTATATGTATCTTTGGGTGTTCCTTGAGTTGCCTATTGCTTTTGCATTGATATGGAAATGATGAAAGTTGCACTTGAACTCCCAGTTGATCAATCCATGTTACAGGTATAGCCCCTACTAAGTTATTGATATGTCGGTATATATATGTACGTATGAGAGTCAACACTCGAATCGCAGGTATGATTCACGATCGAGGGGAGCTTTATGATAAATTAATATAAATGTGTCAGCACTCGAATAGCAGGTATGATTCACGATCGAGGGGAGCTTTATGATAAATCAGTATAAGTGTGTCAGCACTCGAGTCGCAGGTATGATGCGCGATCGAGGGAAGCTTTATGGTAATTGTATATAAGCGTGTCAGCACTGATTCACAGGTATGATTCGCGAACGAGGGAAGCTTTATGGAAATTGTATATAAATGTGTCAGCACCCGAGTAGGAGGTATTGTTCGCGAGCGGGGGAAGCTTTACGTCTATTCAGTGTCTAGATATTTCCTTATGACTCTGGCCGATTGTCTTACCCTTGTGTGCGCTTGGCTATTTGGTATTGTTTCCATTGATATTGACTTGACAGATATTTGGGGGGAAAAGGAAAGTGTACATTGTTGCTTATTTTCAGTAGTTTCCTGGATTGCTGTATTTGATAGGTATCTGCTGCCTACTGTCTCACTTGTATACTGCATTTCATTATATCCTGTTTTGTATTATTATTGTTGGACCTTAGTGAGTGTCATGTCGAACTCTCGTCACTACCTCTTCGAGGTTAGGCGGGATACTCACTGGGTACATATATATTTATATACTCATGCTGCACTTTTGTACTTAGCTGTATAGGTTCTGAGGCTGGTGCTTCTGGTTATCCGACCGGAGCTTGACATACATTCTGGCCTGACTCCACGGTGAGCTGCATCCCTTGACGATTCTCAGCAATGCTATGGAGTTATCTTTTGTTTATTTCTGTCTACTTCTCTCAGACAGTAGTACAATTTGTATCATCTTTTGTATATTCTACTAGTTCGCCTGTTGACTTGTGACACTAGTTCCTGGCACGCACATAGTAGACTCTTTATTTTGGGACTATATATATTGGATCATGATCATTGTGGCTGTATTTATTTAAGTTGGTTAATTTTTCCACTTTTATTTAAATGATCCAAGTTTAAAACTTTGGGTATATGTGGGGTTGGTATGTTAAATAAGGATAATCTCACTAGTAAACAACTGTTGGCTTGCCTGACTCCGGTGTTGGGCGCCATCACGACCTGTGTTGGATTTTGGGTTGTGACAAAACCTATGAATTGATGTTGAGTTTTCCCTTCAAAATTGTACCTAGGTCGAGCTCTAATGGAGAGTTTATGAAAAGTGGGTAAAATCCTATTTTTGAAATGTTTTATGGTTTGGGCGTCAGGCTTTTTTGCGTTCGCGAAGGGCCTGCCGCGTTCGCGATGTGCATCAGCCCGATTGGATTTCGCGTTCGTGAGCTCCAATTTGCATTCGCGAAGGTTGTTCCCCCTGACCTCCGCGTTTTCGAGCTAGTGCTCGCGTTCGCGTTGAAGAACTATTGCCCCCTCCCCTAGTTCCCTCAAGCTTCGCGTTCGCGAAGGTAAAGCCCCCCCCCCCACTGCCTCGTGTTCGCAACCTAGCTACCGCTTTCACATAGAAGAAAATACCTTTCCCCCATTTCACCTTCCGCATTCGCGAGAGAACCTCTGCGAACGCGATGAAGGACGCACCAGATAACAGTTGAAGCCAAAAAAACATATTTTCTAAGTCTAAAACATCTCGTAACCAATCAAAAACTCACTCGAGCCCTCGGGGATCCAAACCAAACATGCACACAAGTCCTAAAATATCCTATGAACTTGCTTGCACGATCAAATCACCAAAATAACACCTGAAACTACGAATTAAACACCAAATCGAATGAAATTTTCAAGAAAGCTTTAAAACTTCTATTTTTCACAACCGGCATCCGAATCACGCCAAACTGACTCGTTTTCTTACCAAACGTCACAGACAGGTTATATTTATTATATTGAACCTGTACGGGCTCCAGAACCCAAATACAGGCCCGATATCAGTAATGGCAACATCAATAGATTCTTAAAACCATTTCATTTTTCAGACTTTTAATTTTCAACAAAAATTTTGTATCTCGAGCTAAGGACCTCGGAATTCGACTCCGGGCATATGCCCAGGTCCCATATTTCAATACGTCCCAACATGACCGTCAAAATACGAGTCTGGGTCTGTTTACCCAAAACGTTGACCGAAGTCAACTAAAATCAACTTTTAAGGTAAAAATTCTTATTTTTATCAGTTTTAACATATAAGCCTTCCGGGTCAATACCCTGATTGTGCACGCAAATTGAGAAAGTATAAAATGAGATATATAAGGGTTCGAAACATGGAATTTAGTTATAAAACATGATATGACTAATCGGGTCATCACACACAAGGTGCAAGGTCATTCCACTAGTCAATTAGAAGAGGCAGGATATTCCGGACCATACCAAACCTTGGGATTTCGTGCTTCATTTTCTGCAAACAAATAAAAGTTAACCTTTTCCCCCCTGCAGATTCAACTATTTATGCAAAATAAATCACATGCTACCATGTTTTCTCTAAGTAATGCACATAATATCATTGGACTTTAGACAAGGTTCATCTAAACTAATTGCTACGTCAATGAAGTCTCAATCCGTGCTAGGTTAAGTATGATGCATGTACATGTCAAATCGGGGTATGGTTTCTAGAAAGATCTAGACTGGTACTCTCAAGTGGATAACTTGTGAGGGAAAGGCATGATACCTCAGTTGTGATTCTTATTGTACACGAGGCAGTACCTTGTTGTGATTCTTGTTGTTTGTCTCGTGTTGAAAAGAGTTATTTGGTGGGAATACTTCTTGTCATTTTTTTTCATTGTTCTATTAATTATTGTCCGTATATGAACATTATGATTCTTTTCAATTGATTCCCTTATGCTATCTCTTGCTTACAATCCTTTCATTAGTCTTTGTTATTAACTTGCTTCATATTACTTATTAACCCGTTTTTTGTTACTTCTAGTTATTTCTTTTTCTTTCTGTTTATTATATCCTAGTAGGTTTCTTGACCTGGACTCGTCACTACTCTATAGAGGTTAGACTTGCTACTTACTGGGTACCATTGTGGTGTACTCATACTACGCTTCTGCACATCTTTTGTGGAGATCCAGGTACGTCTGCCCGTGTCGGACGCTAGAGTTGATTTGAGTTGCTAATTTTGGAGACTTCAAGGTATACCTGCACCACGTCCGCAAGCCTCGGAGTCCCCTTCTATTTTAGACATTCCACTGCTTCATTCTTGTTTCAAAGAATATTGTAGCTCGAGACTTGTATTACCATCTTGTAGAGCTTATGACTCAGTTCCACCAGGTTTTGGGGAGAGCATTGGTTATTATACTGTTGAGTTTATTATTATAGTATGAAGGTTTTTATTTGATTTTAGTAGTACTTCTGCTATTTCTCTATGCATGTTGGGCTTGCCATCACGACATCCTATAGAGGAAAATTGGAGTCGTGACAAGAAAATAATGAATAGTGATTTGGTGATGTCGAGTAAATAATATAGTATTATTAATGACTTCAAATGAGTATTTAATGATAAGAATGGAATTGAATAGGCTAATTGGTGGACGCATTGGATAATTTAAGGCTTGTTTCCAAATTATGAAGCCTAAATAGATATTTATGAATCTTTCCGTGTCTGTTTTGATGTACTTGAGATATCTAATTGTAGATATTAAATTATGGGCGATATTTGAGCATTTTAATTGATTGGAGCGGTGTACTATTATTTGAAGCTTGAAGATTTAGGTAAATTGATTATGACTTACTTTTCTTGAGTGAATCTCTCTAAAAGTATGTTTTAAGTTGATACGTGACATTATTTATAAATGTTCATCTGTACTTATGGGGACAAGTGGGAAAGATGTCACCATGTGTTCCTAAGTTTGTTGATTTTGAAGTGTCATGTGTTTTTATATAAAAATCTTCTTTTTAGAACTTGTTTGCCATATGACACTTAAGAAAAACGTTATAAGTTTTATTAAAACTTATGTGTTGATAAGAGTATAAACTATTTGAGTGATAAAGATATGTTTCATGAAAAAGTATGTGTTTTGAAATTTGAACAATGGAGTAGCACTTGTTGTATCTTTAAAAGATTGAAGTTACATTGCTAAAGGCATTAACATGAAAAAAGTTATTCATTTGATTTTTTTCAAATGGTTTGAATTGGCTATGAAAATCATGATTTCATAAAATAGATTCTCCGAGGCTATTAAGCTATGAATCTATTTTTGATATTCAAATATTTTGGGAGTTACTAGTGGAGACGATCGAGATTGGTTTGAACATTAAGTTCATTACCATGAAACTACAAGTGCCGGTGTAGGGACACATTCCAAGGCTAGTCGAGGTTTGCGGGATAAAGTCCTCAATTCAGAGGATAAATGATATTACTTAAAGTAATGAGTTTAAGTCAACTCGTACGACATTACGAGAAGCCTCGCTGATAAGTAGGATCAAATACTTGTTGCAAGATCGATCACCTAGTAGTTGTTTATTATGTCGGTGTCGGTATAGTACCCCTGGTCTAAGGAGTCGAAAGTGATTTCGATGACTTAATGAAAGTGAAATGGTTTTGTATGATTTTATTAAAAATATTGGATTGATATAAATGTTCTAAGAATTTATATCATGGTTTATACTTCACTTGTCTTTTCATTTGAAATGATAAAGAGCATAATTTATATAATTATTTATCACTTTATACCAAATACTGCTTGCATAATTTTTGTAAAATCTTATCCCATGAACTTGAATTAGAGAGAGTCTATGACACTTATTGAGTACTGTGGTGGTGTACTCCACCCTCAGAGGCCTCTCTTCAAGGCGCCTCTTATTTTATATGTTTCAGGATGAGGGATTTGATACATGGCATGCATACATGGCTTACATGGCATGCAGACATGGGTAGGATGACCCTCTTCCCAAAGTATATGGTGAGACACTACTCCTATTTTGTGGTAGATATCATGCTGTATTTTTGTTTTATGTTAGTCGGGCATTCGCCCAAATACTGAGTTTTATTCTTGGTATAGAGTCTCCATAGATAGTTGTGATGAGTTATAATAAGGAGATTGTACACGACATATATAAAAAGATATTTGTTGCATTTGATCCCAATAATATCATGAAAGACGTCATGTATGATTTTGAATTGGAAAAATATTTTATCATATAACTTGAAAATGTATATGATTTTCAACAAGCTTCCACGGTTAAATTAATTTTCTTGCAAATGGATATGCATTTTGGTGCATCATACGGTTTGGTTCGCTCAGGTCAGGTAGTGTGCCGGTGTCACGACCCCAAATCCAGGCCAGTCGTGATGGCGCCTATTATGGAACTAGGCCAGCCAAAACTTCACTCAAATCACAATAAATTCCCATAAAAGTTCCTTTAAACATTTATAAACAGATAAATCTATACTGAACATTTAAATACAACCCCCGAGAACCCCGGGTCACTGGTCATGAGCATCTACATAAATATGCAACTCAACAAAAATAAATTCTGTAATTTTAAACAAGAGAGAGAGAGCAGAACTGCGGACGCATGCAGCCACCTCGCAAACCTCCGAGAATCTCTGGAACAGATAGACAGCTCACCCTGCCCTAACACCTGAATCTGCATACAAGGTGCAGGGAGTAATGTGAGTACGCCAACTCAGTAGTAATGAAAATAAATCAGGTCTGAGCAGCAAGAAACACATAAAATCAATGTCATCAAATCACAAGAGGCACAACCTTTCTTTCCAACAGTATAACATAGATATGTGAAATCATCATGTCTCAAATCATCTTCAGAAAAATCCTTTAAGGAAAGTATATTTTTCAACAACTTCAACCGAAAGGTTTAGTATAAAAACGAAATGAATCATATAGAGGCCCCTCGGGCGAAACATATTTCATAAGCTCAAGGTGTGAGTAGTAAATCATCAGTAGCCCCTCGGGAAAAAAAATTTCATAATTCAGTGTGAAAGTTGTAAAATTATCAGTAGCCCGTCGGGCAAAACATATATCATAATCAGCCCCTCGGGAAAAACATTTACCATAATCAGCCCCTCGGGCATGCCTCACAATCACTCATAATCAGTCACGCAGCACCTCATAGTCACTCAGCACCTCAAAGTTACTCATGCCTCCCAATCACTCGTCACTCGGCACTCGGCACTCCCACTCAGTAGGTACCTGCGCTCACTGGGGGTGTGTACAGACTCCGTCTTCGGAGGGGCTCCTTCAGCCCAAGCGCTAAATAAACAGCCAAATCATGGAATCAATCACTCTTAGGCTCTCGGCCTGTCTCATATCATAAATATCCTCACAATCAGGCCCTCGGCCTTACTCAGCAGAACCACTCGAAAGGCCCCTCGGGCGAATCAGTAAAAACAGGGTACTCGATCCAAAACATTAGTTTAAATCTCAAAGTGATGTAAATCATGCTGAGTTTCAAACAAAAACAGTATGCACAATGTTGCTGAGTAAAAATCATCAATAGGTAGTGAGGAAAACAGCAGTAAAACGCCCTTAAAGGTCTAAAAAGATCAGCACGAGGCCCCAAACACGGCTTATAGCCCAAATATTTGACAAATCTTTAGAACATAATTTAACATAATATTTTGAGTAAATATTCAACTCATTAGTTTCCGCGGAGAGGACCTAGTACAATCCAAAAATCAGTACGCGCCACATATTCGTCATCTGACATGTGCGCCCATCCAAATTCAGTGAGAAAATAATGCAGTCCGGGGTTCCATACCCTCAAGACAAGATTTAATACCATTACTTACCTCTACCGGGCCACAACACTAGTCCGCTATGCCTTTTCCCCTCAAATTGGCTCCCGATTGCTCCGGATCTAGCCAAAACCAGTTCAACATCATTAATATATACTCAAGGAATACAACCCAATCGAAAATTATCAATTTACATAAGAATCTCGAAATTCAGCCAAACCCGAGCCCCGGGCCCACGTCTCAGAATCTTAAATTTTTTACATCCTTAGAATCCTCGTCCTCCCATGATTCTATGCATACCAAGAACACTAAAATCGGACCACAATTGCCCACTCAAATCCTCAAAAGAAAAATAATTTTTTCATGCACCCTTCTTCCCCAACTTTGGCTAAATTTCCAGAATTTTTGTGGTTTAATCACTTAAAAATTGACATAGAAACATGTTAAGAAGTTGAAATTCTTACCTCCAGATGTTTTCCCTTGATTCCCCTTCAATTCTCTTTCAAAAGCTCTCAAGTCCGCATGCAAAAATGGAGAAAATAACAACCAAATCCGCACTTCTGGCCTTTTATACATTCTGCCCAGCTAAAATAATTCCTTCACTGCGATCGCAAACTTTGGCACGCGATCGCGAAGAACAAACTTGCTGCCCCATTAATTTACCTTACGCGATCGCAGACAACCTCACGCGATCGTGAATCATCAAGACTTAAACCCACACGATCGCAACATTCCACGCGATCGCGAAGAACAAAGCTCAACTCACCAACGCGCCCCTTTAACTCTACGCGATCGCAAACAAGACCACACGATCGCACTGGCCAAACACTCATACTCACGCGATCGCAAACCATTCCATGCGATCACGATTAACAAAAATCCTGCCTCACCAATTAAACCTACGCGATCGCAAACATCCTCACGTGATCGCTTAGAAGGAAACCAGAACCTTACACCAGTAGCAATCTGCCCAGAATTCAAGCCAAATCTTGGTCCGTTAATCATTCGAAACACACCCGAGGCCCTCGGGACCTCAACCAAACATACCAACATATCTCATAATATCATTCAAACTTAGTCGAGCCTTCGAAACACCAAAAAAAACACGAGAACACAAAATTTACATCAAACTTAAGCCTAAGAACTTTAAAACTTCCAAAATTCGCCAACTTCGTCGAAACCAACCAAAACACCTCCGATAAACTTGAAATTTTACAGACACATCCAAAATGACATTGCGAACCTGTCCCAACTTCGGGAATTCTATTCCGACCTCAATAGCCTATTTTCCGCTGCCGGCCGGAAATCACCAAAAACTAACTTTCGCCAATTCAAGCCTAATTCTACACCGGACATCAAAAAAAATATTCTGAACACACTCCTAAGTCCCAAATCACCTAACGAAGCTATCCGAGCCATAAAATCCACATTCCATCGGTTACCAATAAGTCAACTCTCAGTCGACTTTCTCAACTATTAGGCTACCTTGAGAGACTAATTGCCTCAATGCTCACCATGACCACTCTGAATCGGAACCAACCGACCCAAAACACATAAATGAAGCTGAACCACATAATATGAAGCAGAAGCGGGGGAATCGGGGCTAAACTCTTAGAACGACCGGCCGGGTCGTTACAGCCGGGTGCCGGTTAAACATACGTTCGTCCTCGAATGTGCCAAGATTTGTTCTCCAACACTATCAAATTGTTACGCATCTTACCATGCACATACCCGGGGGTGAACCCACGTCACCCTATCCCGTTTAGGTCCAATAGCACAATATAGCTAAAATTTCGAAATCCAAATCCTGACCCATAAACCTTAGAACCAAATGCCTACTGCTGAAATGATCTATAAGATCAAAATTTCCATAACTATAAACTGAACAAGCCTGAACATGCTGAATCAAATCCATATACGTACCCCAGATGAAATCACCTAACACACCACGTGACTCAAACACTAATAGCAATAACTATTTAACCACAATAACTGCTCAGAACAACCCAATACCGGTACATAACCTTTTATCAAGAAATGCCTCGCTCTAACACTTCCACATACCGCCGATGATGAAAGAAGCACATAAAACTAACAACCATTCGTCTGATCAGTCAGACATGAAACTCCCCCTTCCCAAACAGGAATTATTGCAGATTTCTAAGCCGACTCCCGATATTTATCCTTCCAACTATGCTGTAGAAAATTATGGAAATGTTCACTCTAGGTCCAATGACCTCTTCTCATCCATCACAAGCACCCTGAAGACATGACACCTCGATACAATTCGAAGCCAAAACCTGTGCAACTCGTGCACTTATCAGCAACTCCCCAATGAAATCAAATTATATAAAAGATCTGCATGAGAGGACTATCCTGCCATTAACAATTACCATCACCATATCATACTAGCAGCCTGGCGCCCACCGTAGAAATAAAAAAACACATGAATCCGATACCAAAGGTCCTACCCCTACATAACTCCGCTACTTTGCGCGATCTCACCCAACCGCTGGTCCACTTGGAATATTTCAAGACACCTTGCCCAAAAATCAATAACCACTCGAAATTCGACATCAAGCACTCAAAGTGCATTGCCATAACCACAGGGGAAAAACGGACGATACCATGCCACCCGAAACAGAAGGTATATACCCAACACATAATTACTTACCTTACTCAATTCTAGCTATAAAGCCCAATTAGAACCGCACGATATGTGCATATAACCAATAATCACTACTCCTTGCAACACCGAAGGGTAACTCATAGATCACTATAGAACATGAACAAATCAATCAAAATTGAATGGTACCTTCCTCAATAATAGAAATTCGGAGCCAACAATTCTGACCCGGTGCAGAACACGCACCCATGTTAGCCTACCAGTGATCCTAAATTAACTCTGACCACCCACAACAGGTAGATAACTTACCGAAAAAGTTCAGGATGACAGAATCATGGTACATACTAACATCCAACTAGCTCAGCTCGCATCTTCACAGTTCACTTCCACAACATATCCTGTTTATGAGAACCCTCAGTCTCGAAGTCCATGAAACGTACGGATTATCATATCTGATCACAACTCCACCGCTCGAATACATAACACATCCCAAATACTCACTCATTTCACGAGGGATAACCCCTATCATTCTTCCGTTTACCAAGCAATCTTGAATATCAACAGTCGATCCAACAATAGGGCGCCGCGATACCAATGAAGTACCCTTAGTTCAAACACATTGCTCTTTCCGAAATATATACCCTCATCAAGTCGCACCCATTAGTGATATCATCTACCTAGTCATCTGAAATTGCCCATGCTGCCTAAAATTTATGACCTTCCTTCCAGAACCGAACTGTGACCTCACATATGCAAATCTCAACTCTACCCAACATATCGCACACGCCATGCCAACCTAGGAAAAATACGGGAACTCCATGGCCCCTTTTGAGCCACAAGCAACTACGTACCCAACTAGCCAAGAACTCCCATTGGATCCCATTTAGAAACAAACTCACTACACGCCATAAGAAAATATGCAACCTTAACCGCGGTAGAAACCATCAGGAACTATCCGAAATCCCATTTTCACAACACCAAACCATCAGGACTGAACTCTTCTAACTCAACCCAACTACGCAGACCACCAAAAATCCAAGAGCATTGCTAAGAAACACCCGAAAAACTCATCACCTTATGAATACCCAAAGAACTAATCGTATCCCTTACCATGCCGATCCGACCTACTACCAAGTCGCCCTATTTACCCAGGTTTCTTCTGACTTACCTTCAAGTTGATACTTCTTCCTGCCGTAATACCACAAATTTGCAACCCAGTCTCACCACAAGTGACCCAAGCACAAAACCATACCGTCTAAGGCTCATAAGCCGCCAAATACTCTCTCAAATATCCCCAAAAGCACCACATTAGAAAAACTTACCCCGAAGAGAATTCCTGCAAATCTAAAGCCATTACCTTCACCTTCCTGATACTGGTATGTAGAATCCGTGATGATGTAGAATACCACCAGCCTTGACATCCTCTAACGTAAATCTCAATCACACTGGCCAATTAGACAGAATCGACCTGACCCATTTGCACACTAATATACTAGGAGAGTAATCCACTCACTCGAAGCCACAAATAAATTCATACACTGCGCACACTACACCTTTTACAATTTACACTAAATCATTCAATAGAACCCAATTACCCAACAAGCACACTACAACCTATATCGAAGAAATTTCCATTACTCATGACCTTCCCAGACCCTATACCTGCAGGTTATAACTGATTTACCACTATACCTCGAACTAAAACCAATACCACACATAATCATGTAATCAACTTATCAATAACAAACTCCCCCACTTGGCTCAAAGCCAAGGATCAAGACAAACAAGACTATGCCCACACATTATCACTACCACCATGATGTGGTGCGATTCAACTAAATCCTCCATAAGCTTATATGACCCAAACCATTTAACACTCAAATCAATTTCCAAATCTCGCATCCACCATTGCAATACTCACGCCAACTTCCACAAGCGATCTAAATTCCAATTACAACATATCTTTCACTGGTAGGAGAGGACTTATTACAGAACTATATAAGGACCACACACCCTGGGACAACCCGCAAGAGATACCCCTGCCCTCTTAGCCTCAACTGTTATCTCTCCATACACTTCTGAAGACCAAAACTATCACGAAATCACTACAACTTCCTGCATCTGAACACAACTAACGCGTACCCTCGAGGCATCACAATACGCGGTAGAAACCTGAAGCCGATGGCAGAACTAACACTGGAGCGGCGGTCACAGAAATCTCGAGCTTCTGGAAGCTCTACCCACACATGACTGACCACATGGATACCCTCACTGGACACCACGTGTCCCAAGAATGCTACTGAACTGAGCCAAACTTCATACTCGGAGAATTGGCGTAGAGCCTTTTCTCCCTGAATCCTTATAATGCCATCCTCAGATACTAAGTATGCTACTCCCGGCTATGCGAATATTCTAGGAAGCCATCAATGAATACAATAACAAGGAGTGCTAATACAGATGGAATACACCGTCAATCAAACACATGAACGTTACTGGGGCAAACGATCAACTCAGAAGACATTGCCATGAACTCATAGCCCAACAGAGGAACCCGCTTCACTCCACAACTACACAACATGAGAAGTATTCCAACATACTCACAACTCAGGCCATATACCGAATCGAGACGGAAATCAAACACTCAATAAATCTTACCACATTTCCAGCCAACCCTTTCGACATATTTCACAGTCTGAACACATCTAACCATCAATTCACACCCACCACATAGGCAACTAGTCACCAATTCTCATCAATAAGAACACGAACGGACATACAAGTCCCCAATTACATGTGCCCACACAACGAAAATCTCAGCAATCAAGCCACAGAATGAATCCGGCCTCAAGTCCTCCAGACTGGCCCATTACCAACATGCCAAAATCACATCTCATCCATGGAAGCCACAAGCCGTCGATGCAAAGCTGATACCAGGCGCTCTCGTGCGCGCTCGAATACATGGAAGGAATTCAAGAGTTATGCTCTTGGCTGAATACAATGGATTCGCACGACATGAATTTTAAAAATGTGAGATCTTCCTAAGGTTTTCGCAGCCTCTCGAAGATACGTACAGACGTCTACGTACCAATCCGCAAGACTCTACTAAACCTGCTCATGACTGTCGAGTCCTATGTAACCTAGGGCTCTGATACCAAACTGTCACGACCCCAAATCCAGGCCAGTCGTGATGGCGCCTATCATGGAACTAGGCCAGCCAAAACTTCTCTCAAATCATAATAAATTTCCATAAAAGTTCCTTTAAACATTTATAAACAGATAAATCTATACTTAACATTTAAATACAACCCCCGAGAACCCGGAGTCACTAGTCATGAGCATCTACATAAATATACAACTCAACAAAAATAAATTCTATAATTTTAAACAAGAGAGGGAGCAGGATTGCGGTTGCATGCAGCCACCTCGCAAACCTCCGATAATCTATAGAACAGATAGACAGCTCACCCTGCCCTAACACCTAAATCTGCACACAAGGTGCAGGGTGTAATATGAGTACGCCAACTCAGTAGTAATGAAAATAAATCAGGTCTGAGCAGCAAGAAACACATAAAATTAATGTCATCAAATCACAAGAGGCACAAACTTTCTTTCCAACAGTATAACATATATATGTGAAATCATCATGTCTCAAATCATCTTCAGAAAAATCCTTTAAGGAAAGAATATTTTTCAACAACTTCAACCGAAAGGTTTAGTATAAAAACGAAATGAATCATATAGAGGCCCCTCAGGCAAAACATATTTCATAAGCTCAGGGTGTGAGTAGTAAATCATCAGTAGCCCCTCGGGCAAAACATATTTCATAACTCAGTATGAAAGTAGTAAAATCATCAGTAGCCCCTCGGGCAAAACATATATCATAATTAGCCCCTCGGGAAAAACATATACCATAATCAGCCCCTCGGGCATGCCTCACATTCACTCATAATCAGTCACTCATTACCTCACAGTCACTCATGCCTCCCAATCACTCGGCACTCGGCACTTGAACTCGACACTCGCACTAGGTAGGTACCTGCGATCACTGGGGGTGTGTACAGACTCTGGAGGGGCTCCTTCAGCCCAAGCGCTAAATAAACAGCCAAATCATGGAATTAATCACTCTCAGGCTCTCGGTCTGTCTAATATCATAAAAATCCTCACAATCAAGCCCTCGGCCTCACTCAGCAGAACCACTCGTGCCCCTCGGGCAAATCAGTAAAAACAGGGTACTCGACCCAAAACATCAGTTTAAATCTCAAAGTGGTGTAAATCATGCTGACTTTCAAACAATAACAGTATGCACAATGATGTTGAGTAAAAATCATCAATAGGTAGTGAGGAAAACAGCAGTAAAACGCCCTTAAAGGGTCTAAACAGATCGGCACGAGGCCCCAAACACGGCTTATAGCCCAAATATTTCACAAATCTTTAGAACATAATTTAACATAAGATTTTGAGTAGATATGCAACACATTAGTTGCCGTAGAGAGGACCTAGTCCAATCCAAAAATTAGTAGGCGCCACATATTCGTCATCCGACATGTACGCCCTTCTAAATTCAGTGAGAAAATAATGCAGTCCGAGGTTCCATACCCTCAGGACAAGATTTAAGACCATTACTTACCTCTACCGGGCCACAAAAATTCGCACTTCCAGCCTTTTAAACATTCTGCCCAGCTAAAATAATTCCTTCAGTGCGATCGCAAACTTTGGCACGCGATCGCGAAGAACAAACTTGCTGCCCCATCAATTTACCTTACGCGATCGCATACAACCTCACGCGATCACGATTCATCAAGACTTAAACCCATGCGATCGCAAACCATTCCACGTGATCACGAAGAACAAAGCTCAACTCACCCACGCGCCCCTTTAACTCTACGCGATCGCAAACATCCTCACACGATCGCGTAGAAGGAAACCAAAACCTTACACCAGCAGCAATCCGCCCAGAATTCAAGCCAAAAGTTGGTCCGTTAACCATCTGAAACACACCCGAAGCCCTCGGGACCTCAACCAAACATACCAACATATCCCATAACATCATTCAAACTTAGTCGAGCCTTAAAAACACCAAAAACAACACGAGAACACCACATTTACATCAAATTCAAGCCTAAGAACTTTAAAAATTCCAAATTTTGCCAACTACGTCGAAATCAACCAAAACACGTCTGGTGAACCTGAAATTTTGCAGACACATCCAAAATGACATTGCGAACCTGTCCCATCTTCAGGAATTCCATTTTGACCTCGATAGCCTATTTTTCCACTGCCGACCGAAAATCACCAAAAACTAACTTTCGCCAATTCAAGCCTAATTCTACACCGGACATCACAAAAAATATTCTGAACACACTCCCAAGTCCCAAATCACCTAACGAAGCTATCCAAGCCATTAAATCCACATTCCGAGGTCGGTTACCAATAAGTCAACTCTCAGTCGACTTTCTCAACTATTAGGCTACCTTGAGAGACTAGTTGCCTCAATGCTCACCATGATCACTCTAAACCGGAACCAACCGACCCAACAAACATAAATGAAGCTGAACCACATAATATGAAGCACAAACAGGGGAATATATATATATATATATATATATATATATATATATATATATATTCTTTCGCATATTAGTTCATTTTCCATTCATCCGAGTAGTTAAGATTTTTTCTTATTAAGTTTAACATTTTTAATTATATAAGATTTATTTTATTTGTGTATTATATTAGTTTGCTCGATTTGTAAAGATTAATATGACTTTATTATTCTTGTTATTAAATAATTTTAATGATTATTTAATTTTTTCTCTTACCTTATATATAATTTATTTATTTTTTATATAAGATCTTATTTTGGTGCTTGAAATTTTTTAATTTCTAAAGTCATCAAATCTTTAATATCTTAAGTAAATTTAGTTTTATTTTATATTTTAACTTACTCCAAAGTATAAATAGTCATATGTTATCTCAATTTACATCTTTCTATTATTTTTTTTCTATTATAGTTTTTAATTGATTCTTTACGTCCATATTTCGAGCTAATATTGAAGAAAATCTATGAGTGGATCAATATTTAGATAAATATAGATAAAAATATACATATATAGATTAGATTTATCTAAGATCTATTTAGATTATTTCTAAGATCTATTTTCAATCAATTGTTTTCATTAATTATGTTCCATTTATAATTTTTAATTATTAATATTATCCAAAAATTGTTGAGTGACTTCGTTTTAGCTTGTCATTTTATTTAACCACAATGCATAATACTTTCTTTTAATGTTATGAAATATTATATTATGTAGTGGATGTCTATAACTTCTAAAGAAGTTACTCCCACTACTACAACAACAACAACATACCCAGTAAAATCCCACTAGTGGGGTCTGGGGAGAGTAGAGTGTACGCAGACCTTACCCCTACCCCGAAAAGGGTAGGGAGGTTGTTTCCGGGAAACTCTCGACTCAACAGGAAAGACAATAATATCAAAAAATAAACAAAAGAAAAGGCATATTACAACAAAAGATGCCAGGTAGAAAATAACAACAACGAATAAGTGAAAGGACAATAACACAAAGCTATGCAAAACAACAATATGAACAAAACATAGACCGCTAACAAACCTAAACAAAACTCTATCAAACTACCCGGTACAAAGAGGGGAGAACTCTCGACTAACCCCTAGCCTACCACCCTAATGCTCGACCTCCACATGTTTCTATCAAGAGCCATGTCCTCAAAAATCTAAAGTAGTGCCATGTCCTGCCTGATCACCTCGCCCCAATACTTCTTAGGCCGCCATTTGCCTCTTCTCATACCTACCAAAGTCAACCGCTCACACCTCCTAATCGGTGCCCCTAGGCTTCTCCTCCACACGTGTTCAAACCATCTAAGCCGCACTTCTCGCATCTTGTCATCCACGGGAGCCACGCCCACCCTCTCCCGAATATCTTCATTCCTAATCTTATCTAGCCTAGTGTTTGTAACGACCCGGCCGGTCGTTCCGAGAGTTTAGCCCCGTTTTTCCCGTTTCTGCTTCATTATATGTGGTTCATCTTCATTGATGTGTGTTGGGTCGGTTGGTTCGAATTCGGAGTGGTCGTGGTGAGAAATGAGACACTTAGTCTCTTAACTTGGTTCCATAGTGGAAAAGTCAACCGGAAGTTGACTTATTGGTAAACGACCTTGGAATACGGATTTTATGGCTCGAATAGATTCGTTAGGTGATTTGGTTCTTAGGAGTGTGTTCAGAATTTAGTTTTGATGTCCGGAGTAGAATTGGGCTTGAATTGGCGAAAGTTAGTTTTTGGTGATTTCCGGTCGGGAGTGGAAAATAGGCTATCGGGGTCGGAATAGAATTCTAGAAGTTGAAACAGGTTTTAATGTCATTTTGGATATGTGTGCAATTTTTCAGGTCAATCGGATGTGTTTTGGTTGGTTTCGGCATCATTGGCGAAATTTAGAAGTTTCAAAGTTCATAGGCTTGAATTTGATGTAGTTTTGGTATTTTTGCATTGTTTTTTTGGTATTTCGAAGTCTCGACTAAGTTTGAATGATGTTATGGGGTGTGTTGGTAGGATCGGTTGAGGTCCCGCGAGCCTCGGGTGTGTTTCGGGTGGTTAACGGAGTGTGTTTGGCCTTAAAAGGACTGTTGTGGCTGCTGTATTTTCTTGGTCTGGTTTCCTTGTATACGATCGCAAATGGTGAGGCTGCGATCGCATAGGTTTGTTGGTGAGGCAGCAAAAATTTTGTTATGCGATCGCAATGTATGTTCCACGATCGCATAGTGGAAGGAGGCAAAACAGTGCGGTCGCGTGAGGCTTGTTGCCATCGCACAGTGTGGTCGTGTGTGGCAATGAGGTTATGAAATTGCTCTATGTGATCGCATAGAGCCACATAGAGCAGGTCGCGATCGCATTGCTTTGAGGAGTTGTCTTCCGCAATCGCATAGGGTTAGTTTGGTTGGGCAGCATTTTATTCTTCGCGATCGCGTGCCTTTTTCCGCGATCGCACTAAGTAAAAGTCTGGGCAGACAATTTAAGTTCTAATTTCGGGGGTTCTGGGCCATAACTAGTTTTCCATTTGAGAGCTCGAGGGAAGGAGATTTTGGACGAGAGTTTCAGTGGGACTCTTGTAGTAAATGTTCTTCAATCATTTTTGGTTTAATTTCATGAATATGTCTTGATTTTCACCATGCAATTTGAGCAATTAGTAGAGAATTTGGGAAAATGGGGGGAAAAGTTTTGAAATTTCTTTTGGTAATTTGAGTGGGCAATTATGGTCCGATTTTTATGTTCTTGGTATGTACAGACTCGTGTGAGGATAAGGTTTATTTTGACGTAATTTTTATCGAATTCCGAGACGTGGGCCCGGGGCTCAGGTTTGGCCGAATTTCGAGATTTTTGTATAAATTGATAGTTTTCGATTGGGTTGTGTTCCCTTAGCGTCTATTGATGATGTGAATCTGGTTTTGGTTAGATTCAGAGCAATCGGGAGCCAATTTGAGGGTCAAGAGCATTACGGATTAGTGTTGTGGCCCGGTAGAGGTAAGTAATGGCTATAAATCTTGTCACGAGAGTATGAAATCCCGGACTTCATATTTCTCACTATTTTTAGAATGGCGCACATATCGGATGACGAGTATATGGCGCACACTGATTTTTGGATTGGACTTGATCCTCTCCGCGAAAACTATTGAGTTGCGTATTTTACTCTAAATCATATGGTAAATTGTGTTCTAAAGACTATTGCTATATTTGGGCTATAAGCCATGTTTGGGGCCTCGTGCCGACTTGTTTAGACCCCTTGGGTGCTTTTTACTGCTATTTCCTCACTGTTGATTTATGATTTACACTCAGTCATATGGTGCTTACTGTTTTCAAAACTCAGCCTTGTTAACACTATTTTAAGATATAAAAATGATGTTTTGGGTCGAGTACCCCATTTTTATTAGATACGCCCGAGGGGATTTTGAGAGGTTCTGACTGAGTGAAGCCGAGGGCCTGATTTGTGAGGATATGATACGCCACGAGGTGGCTTGATATTAGTGCTTGGGCTGAAGGAGCCCCTCCAGAGTCTATACACACCCCCAGTGAGCGCAGGTACCTACTGAGTGTGAGTGTCGAGTGCCGAGTGCCGAGTGCCGAGTGATTGGGAGCCATGAGTGACTGTGAGGTATGCCGGAGGGGCTGATTATGGATGACTGTGAGGTATTCCCAAGGGGCTGATTATGAGTGACTGTGAGGCATGCCTGAGGGGTAGTTTTTGATACATGTTTCTGCCCGAGGGGCTACTTATGATTTTACCACTTTCACTCTGAACTTATGAAATATGTTTTGCCCGAGGGGCCTTTTTATGATTTTCAGCATTTTTACACTAAACTTTTTTTTTTTGAAAGTTATGTTGAAACTATTGGCAAATATATTTCCAAATGACTTTTACTGAAATCGGCTTTCAAGCATGATGATTTAACGTATACATTGTTAGAAATAAAGGTTGTGCTTATTGTGAATTGATGAATTGATTTTTATGTGTTTCTTGCTGCTCAGACCTGATTTATTTTCATTGCTAGTGAGTTGGCATACTCACATTACTCCCTGCACCTTGTGTGCAGATCCAGGTGTTAGGGCAGGGTGAGTTGTGTATCTGTTCCAAAGATTTCTTGGAGGTTTGCGAGGTAGCTGCACGCGTCCGCAGTCCTGCTCTCTCCTGCTTACTGTTATAGAGTTTATTTTTTCTTTTAATTGTATATTTTATGTAGATGCTCACGACCAGTGACTCTGGGATCTCAGGGGTTGTATTTAATATTCGGTATAACTTTAACTATTTTAAAAATGTTTAAAGGAAACCTTTATGGGTTGTTAGTTTAGTAAAGATGTAAATGGAAGCTTATTATGATTTGAGTGTAGTTTTTGCTGGCCTAGTTCCACGATAGATGCCATCACGACTGACTTAGATTTGGGGTCGTGACATTGTTCCCACACATCCATCTCAACATCCTCATTTCTACTACTTTCATCTTCTGGATATGTGAATTCTTGACTGGCCAACACTCAGCTCCATACAACATGGCTGGTCTAACCACCGCTCTATAGAACTTACCTTTGAGTTTCGGTGGCACATTCTTGTCACACAGGACTCCAGGTGCTAACCTCCACTTCATCCACCCCACCCTAATATGGTGTGTAACATCCCCGCCGATCTCCCCATCTCCCTGGATAATTGACCCTAAGTACTTAAAACTTTCTCTCTTGAGGATGGCCTGTGAGTCAAGCCTGATTTCCACATCCGCTTCCCCCCCTCACGTCGCTGAACTTACATTCCATATATTGCGTCTTAGTCCTACTCATCTTGAAACCTTTAGACTCAAGGGACTGCCTCCATACCTCCAGTCTCCCATTAACACCACCTCACGTCTCATCAATCAGAACTATATCATCAGCGAACAACATACACCATGGCACCTCTCCTTGTATATGGTGTGTCAGTGAGTCCATCGCCAGAGCAAATAAGAATGGGCTGAGTGTAGATCCTTGGTGTAACCCCATAACCACCGAAAAAGGCTCTGATTCACCTCCTACGGTCCTAACCCGAGTCATAGCTCCATCATATATATATATATATCCTTTATCGCCCTAATGTAAGCCACCGACACACCTTTCACCTCCAGACACCTCCAAAGGACGTCCCTAGGGACCTTGTCATATGCCTTCTCTAGGTCAATAAACACCATATGCAAATCTCTCTTCCTATCCTTGTACAGTTCCACCAACCTCGTGATAAGTTGAATAGCTTCCATAGTAGAACGACCTGGCATGAACCCGAGCTGGTTTTTCGATATAGACACCGCCCTCCTTATCCTCCCTCTCCCAAACATTCAGGGTATGACTTAGTAACTTGATACCCTTATAGTTGTTACAATTCTTGATATCCCTTTTTTTTTGTACACCAGAAGCATTGTACTCCACCTCCACTCATCAGGCATCCTCTTTGTCCTGAAGATAACATTAAGCAACCCAGTCAGCCAATCTAAGCCTGCTCTACCTGCACTCTTCTCCATTAACCTCCCACTACTTCTTACCATTATCATTGTAACTCTCACACCTCCATAACCTCCTCCATTATCTCAATAAGTTAATACATGTTCATGGAATCCCTCTGTATTACATGTATCATCCTATAAATAGAGAGTTTGGGCATCACATTGTACACACTTGAATAAGAAATAATAATCTCTCCTCTCTTTCTCTCTATATCTCTTAGCTTGTTTTTCCTTGTTTTATATTGTTACTTTGAGTTAAGTTTCTTAACATGTTATCAGCACGAATTGCTATATTCTTCTTATATTTTCTATAAGAGATGAAAGCCTTCCATGGGAGCTATAATTGCTTTTGCTGCTTTGGCAAGTGATAAGTTGATATTTCATATCGTTGGTAAGTTACGCTATAATGTCGAGATGGGTCATTGCCTATAATAAAGTAGTTGTATTGAATTAGATCTAACATATTTCTACCGCCACTTTGCTTAATTGCTTTCTAAGCCACCAAAATGATCGACAGGTAATAGTGCACATGAAGTTACTATGCAGGTATAGTTTTTATGATATTAAAAAATTTATATTCTTTAGGTGCACTCATAATTATTTTATGTGGTCAATCTGGAAAAGTGACTTACTTCTATTTTGGCAGCGGAAAAATATATTATGCTAATTAATATTTTTCTTTAGACACATGAAAGATGATAATTGTCACGACCCAAACATCCCTCCGAAACACGTGACGGCACCTAGTCTCTATGACTAGGTAAGCCTAACATTTTACAGAAAATACCAATAATGCAACCAAAGTTTAACTTCTAACTGCAATAGCTACTAAATGATCAAAATCGATGCCGCTCGGCATGTACAATAACCAAACACTAACTTACACAGCTTTTTCAAAACCCGGAATATCATGATCCACAAAATACAGTAAGGAAATAACATCACTATACAACAGAGTCTAAAAAGAAAATACTGAAAGTGTTTGATATGGGGAAGAATAGAAGGGGACTCCGAGGTCTGCGGACGCGAAAGATATACCTTGAAGTCTCCAAAATTTGTCCCGAACTCACTGCTAATACAACTGAGGATGAGCACCTGAATCTGCACACAAAACATGTGTATAAGAGTAGCATGAGTGCACCACAATTGGTACCCAGTAAGTGCCGAGCCTAACCTCGGTCGAGTAGTGACGAGGTCAAGTCAGGCGGACTAGTATATAATAATAAAATAGGAGAATAAGGCAGTACAATAAGAGACTAGAGTTCAATAAAGAAAAACCAATGAAATAACAGAACAGTACACGGAAATAAGCAACAGGGGATTTCCCGAGATACCGTCTCGTAGTCGTAAAAGTAAATATGCAGGGAGAACTTCCGAGTTACCACCTCGTAGTCTCAAAAGTAAATGTGTAGGGGGATCTCCCGGGATACCGTCCCGTCCCAAAAGTAAATATGCAGGGGGATCTCCTAGGATACCGTCATGTAGTCCCAAAGTAAATAAACAACACAATCAATTACAAATGATAAGTGCAACAAGAGAACCTACAGGCTAGACTAAGTACAAGTCAGGAAATGAAGCATGAATTCGATATGCATGTTGCAAGGAGTTCAATTAAGCAATTAAGGCACGTATACATGTTATTCTAGGATAACAGGGTAACTATGCATGCTAGTATATTCAATTAAGGTGAAAACAGGTAATTACACAGTAAAAATTAGGTTTTTCAATAAATATCCTGTGCACGCACTTGTCACCTCGCGTACACGGCGCGCACATAGCAATATCAGTACCAAATCCTAAGGGGATTTCCCTCACACAAGGTTAGGCAAGTCACTTATCTCGAACTAGGCTAAATCAATCGGTAGAAATACTCTTCTCATGAATATCCGGCTCCAAAGGGCCCAAATCTAGCCAAAATCAATTACATACCATAAATATAGCTAAAAGAAACTAATCTAGTCAATGAAATCTAATCTAAAGCGAGAATTTAGGAAATCGTCCCAAAAAGCCTCCTGGGACCACGTCTCGGAACGGGGTAAAACTTATAAAATATGAACACCCATTCACTCACGAGTCTAACCATACAATAATTACTCAAATCCGACCTCAAATCTCCTTCCAAAACTCGAAATTATACTCTATGAAGTTTCTACCATTTTCCCCCAAATTTCCAACTCAAATCCCTAATTAGAAGATGTAAATAACAATAGATTCGTGAAATATATCCCAATCCGAGTTAGAATCACTTGCCCCAACAATCTTCTCAAAGAAACCTCGAAAAATTGCCTCACACCGAGCTCTCAAAGTCCCAAAATCAAAATGCAAATCAACCCTCGAATTTCCCCATTTCTGCCTAGTAAACCCGCTTCTGCGAGCCTTCAACCGCACTTGCGGTGCGGACTTAGCTTAAGTCCCTTGGGTTCGCATCTACAAGAGGAGGGTCGCACCTACGGATCCGCTCCTGCAACAAGGGGAGTCGCACCTGCGACACTAACTGCATATGTGCACTGACCAACCGCAGAAGCGAGGCCGCTTCTGCGTGCTTATCTTCGCACCTGTGAACCCAGATTGGGCTTCCAAATTCCAAATTTGCGCCTCTTCATCCGCATGTGTGATCCCGCACCTGCACTATCCCCACCGCAGATGCGAAACACCAGAAACCAGCAAAGCTTCAGCAGTTGCATAAGTCAAATATTTTGCTCGTTAAGCATCCGAAACACCTCCGACGCCCTTCAGACCTCAACCAAACATACCAACCAGTCCTAAAACACCATACGAGTTTAGTCGAGCCCTCGAATCACACCAAACAACGCTAAAACACAATTAACCCTGCGATTCAAACTTGATGAACTTGAAATTTCTAATTTCTACAACTAATGCCGAAACCTACCAAACTACATCCGATTGACCCCAAATTTTGTACACAAGTCATATTCAATCTTACGGACCTACTCCAACTTCTGGAATTGGAATCTGACCCCGATATCAAAATGTCCACTACCGGTCAAAATCTCCAAAACATTGACTTTCGTCATTTCAAGCCTAAATGAGCTACAGACCTCCAAAACACAATCCGGACATGCCTCTTAGTCCAAAATCACCCAACGGAGCTAACGGAACCGAAAAAACTCCATTCTGGGATGGTCTTCACACAGTTCTGACTACGGTCAAAATCCAAAGACTTAAGCTTCCGTTTAGGGACTAAGTGTTCCAAAACACTCTAAAACCACAACTAACACCTCCAGGCAAGACAAAAAAGCAGAAAAAGACACGGAAAAATTAGTAGACAAGAGATCGGGGCTATAAATCTCGAAAGGACCGGTCGTTAAAATAATAGTTATATCATGGTCCATACTAACTAATTAGATGCACGTATCATAAATCTAATTTTATTACTTCTTCAGGAATCATATTTAAAAACAATAACTTTGAAGAGAAACAATATGTGATGTGCTTTAATATCCTGATTGAGATATGTGATTGTATGGCTACGCACTAATTGACTTTCTAGATCTTCTGATAATATAGTTCATTTTTTGCATCAAATTAAATATGTGATAAGGTGATGCATATACTATTAAGTTTTATTTATCACTAGACGAGTTTTCACTTGTAACCTTGGGAAGTGGAAATATTTAAAAATCTTATGATGTCTGGATGTAATGATGCCATTGATTGAGGGTAAGACGGTGGTTCAAGACCCAACGCACTATGTTGATGAAAAGATGTTGGATTCGAGTTCCAACATATTATGGCCTAACATGTCTTTATATGGGTAAGGCATTGGGTTTGAGTCCCAATGCACCATATTGATGATATAAGGATGACTAAGCAAAAATAATATATTTTCATGTAAAAGCATGAAGCTTGTCCCACTTAATTCACGCCATTCTTAAAGTGAATGTGGTAGCGGTTCATAATAAGTCTAAATAAAGATAAGTGGTTGACCAATGAACATGGGCGTGCCAAAGACCAAAATAATAATAGTCATCATTATGGTAATTGTAAAAGGTGAACAATAAGGGTTCTCAGAATATTACTTCAAAATGTGAAGCTAATGCTTGCCATCAATGTGGTATGAAAATAATAAAGCACTACCACATGATTATAGTCCACTTGAAGAGAATGTGACTTGTGATAAGCATTGTAAATGCAGACTCATTCCTGAATGTGAATGTGAAAAAAAAAAAAAATTAAAAAAAAAAA
>ML409383.1:22568-51458 GCA_005239525.1 Nicotiana knightiana | reverse complement strand
CAAAATTAGTGACCAAAGTTGGTCGCTAACTATAAATCAGATTTATTTTATATTTTATAAAATGTTTAAAATAATAAAATAATTATTAAACGTTAGAACTGGGTCCCAGATTAGCGACCAAAATTGGTGTATCTGCTTCCCCTTTCTTAAGTGACCAACTTTGGTCGCTAATTTTAAATTATATTTATTTATATTTTATAATTTTTTTTAAATAATAATATAATTATTAAAATTTTATATTTGGGTCTCAGATTAGCGACCAAAGTTGGTCTTTATTTGTTTCCCCTTTCATAAGCGACCAACTTTGGTCGCTAACTTTAAATTTGATTTATCTAAATTTTATAATTTTTTAAAATAATAATATAATCATTAAAAATTTTACAACTGGGTCCCACTTTACCGACCAAAGTTGGTCGCTAATTTTAATATTTCTTTGACCAAGCAAGTCTGACCAGTCCGGTCAATATTTGACCACATTATCGACCAAAAAGCGACCAAACTTGGTCGCTAATTTATCATTATTTTTTAATAATTTTATCCAATTTAGCGACCAACTTTGGTCGCTTTTTTTGATATACCAATTTTGGTCGCAAATTTTTGGTTGCTTTTTGCCGGATTTTTACTAGTGAGACATGCTTGGTTCGTTCGTGGAAGACAGGGTTCTTTACGATGTGAATCGCAGCTTGGCTATCGGAATGAAGAGGTACTGGTAATGAGATGGGTACATAGAGATCATCAAATAGACGGATCAACCAAGTGAGTTCAGCGACTACGCGCCGCATAGAGCGATCTCTACTTCGGTAGAGCTAAGAGAGATAGAGGTCTGCTTTTTGATTTCCAAGAGATGGGAGAAGAACCGAGAGATGTAAAAACCACTGACTGATTTTCTCGAGTCTGGACAAGTCCCCCAATCAGAATCGCATAAGGCTAAGAGCTAAAATGAAGATGAAGGCGACATAAAAAGCCCAAGACTGGGTCCTTTAAAAGATATCGAAGGACTCGAAGACCTGCTGCAAGATGTGGTTTCCTCAGGTCCTGCATATATTGACTGAGATGCTGGACGGTGAATGACAATTCGGGTCGAGTGTGTGTGAGATAATTCAACTTGCCAAGGAGATGATGATATAGAGTAGGATCATTCAAAGGTTCTCCAGAATTTACAAGCAACCGGACAGTTGGGTCAAGTGGAGAGGAAACATGTGAAGAATTCAAAACATCAAATTCCTGTAGAAGATCCAAGGTGAATTTTCTTTGAGAAAGAATCAGACCCTGAGGTTCACGAATTACTTCCATGCCCAGGAAGAAATGTAAGTTACCAAGATCCTTAATTTTAAATTCCTGGTTGAGAAAAGCTTTTAAAGCATGTAACTCTGCACTGTTGTTTCCTGTTAATAAGATATCGTCCACATACACTGCCACTATAGATATAGGAGATTCTGTCTTTTTGAATAATAGGGAATAATCATTTAGAGAATGAGTGAACCCTTTGAAATTAAGAGCACTGGTGAGTCTTGCATACCATTGTCTCGAAGCCTGACGAAGTCCATAGAGTGATTTCCTTAATTTACAGAAATGATTAGGAGAAGGAGGCATAATACCAGGTAGAAACTTCATGTACACTTCCTCACTTAGGTCGCCATGTAAAAATGCATTATTGACATCTAATTGGTAGATTCCCCATCCTTTCTTTACTGTTGTAGCTAGAATGCATCGAATGGTGGTCATTTTGAAAAAGTTTCATTGTAATCTATTCCTTCTTTCTGAATATCACCTCTGATGACCAACCTTGCTTTCAGTCTTTCTATACTACCATCTGATAGTTTCTTAACCTTGTAAACTCACTTTCATGGTAAAGCCTTCCTCCCCACTTGTAATGTTACCACATCCCATGTTTTATTTAGCTCAAGTATTTCAATTTTGTTATCCATAGTAGCCTGCCAGCCAGGGTGATGTGTTGCCTGTGCATAATTAATAGGTTCTTGGATATTTGACAAAGTTTTGAGCATATGTTGATTAGAACAAGATAATTCATTAAAAGAGAGAGACTCAGGTGTGATTGGGCTAGAAAGAAAGTGCTACTTACATCTGTGAGTTGAATGACGTTGCAAATATAGTCTTGGAGGTAGGTTGGTGCTATGTGGGATCTAGAAGATCCCCTGATAAGGTTGTCCATCATAGGCTCATATCCTGGGGAAGAAAATAGGGGAATGGATGGACTAGAATGTGAACTAGATATAGGGGAAAGATTCTGAGAGGAAGCTGGACTTTGAACATGCATTTTACTAGGTGAAGGAAAATTAGTGGTAGAAGGAGTAGTAGGATTATTTTGGCTAATGGAAGGGGATACTGAGATAGTGAGGTCAGGTATATGGCTACCTGGTTTAGGAAGAGGGACAACAGGTAAAGATATTTTATCAGGACAATCAGAATTTAAAGAAGCATAAGGGAAAAATTCTTCATGGAATATAACATCTCTAGAAACAAAAGTCTTCAAACTTTGAAGATTAAGTAATTTATAACCTTTCTTTCCATGTGGATAAGAAAACACAAGGCAATGCCCTAGGCTCAAATTTGGTTCTGTGGTTTGAAATAGTGGAGGAAAAACATAGACAACCAAAACACTTCAAGTTAGAATATTTATGCTTGGTGCTGAATAGTATTTCATAAGGTGTCATTAGGTTTAATACTTTTGAAGGGAACCTGTTGATTAAATATGTGGCTGTTAAAAGACAATCTCCCCAATATGATATAGGTAAATGTGACTGAAATAGCAAGGCTCTTGAAGTTTCTAACAAATGCTTGTGTTTCCTCTCCACTACACCATTTTGTTGTGGAGTGAAAATACAAGTTGTTTGATGAAGGATTCCTTGAGATTGAAAAAATTATGACTGCACATTCCCACTTATTAATTCAAAGCACTATCTGATCTTATTGTTTTGACTTTTGTGTGAAATTGTCTCTCTACTTCAAAACTGTAAAGGCATTTGATTTATTGGTTAATAGATAAGTCCAAGTACCTCTACTAAAATCATCCACAATGATAAGAAAGTACATATATCCATCATATGCTGGAGTATTATAGGGACTCCAAGTATCCACATGAATTAATTCAAACACATTTTTGGTAGAAATAGAACTTGAGGGAAAAGGGAGTTTGCATTGCCTAGCCATTGGACATTTAAGACAAGGAGTTGAAAAATTGAGACATGAAGGAACAGAAACAGAGGATATGTTCTTCATATTAATTAAAGGCAAATGGCCTAATCTATAATGCCACAACTTATCCTTTACATCAGAAATAGAAAGATTGAAACAAGACATAGATTTCCTACTACAAGAGTTCAAAACAGAAATAGAATTCCTACTACAAGCACTACTAGAATTAGGTAAATCCTTTGAAGCTGCTACAGAAGGCCTTGAATTGAGGATGTAGAGTCCCTCTTGATATTTACCAATCTCTAGAGGGATCTTTAGTGAAGGGCCCTGCAGCAGGAAACAAGAAGAAGGAGTGAAAAGAACATACTTGTTGAGTTGTCTGCACAACTTGTGTACAGACAATAGATTAAATCTGAAAGAGGACACATACAACACATTGTGCAGAATTAGATTAGGCATGAGTGTCACTGATCCTGAATGAGTTACCTTAACTCTATAAGAATTAGGAAGTTTAACCATCAACGGTTTAGCTAAGGCTTTAAAGCCTGTGAAAAAATCTTTGTTAAAACTCATATGCTAAGTTGCACCACTATCCAATATCCAAGACTCACAATTAATTTGAATGAAGCAGGCATAAGAGTTGAAGAACTTGGCTATACCAGTACAACTGAGGTTTGCACTTGCATCAGAACTGCTTGTTCCCTGCTGTCCTGCCTTCATCTGTTGAAGAAGCTGCAGAAGTTGAGCCACATTATCCTGGGTAAGAGTTTGATTTTCTGCTGCATTAGCTCCTGCATAGTCCATTTCCTCATTGCCAGTAAATGCATTATTAGCTTGCACAATTCCTTGAAACCTCTTTTGTTTAGTAAACTTATAATCTGCTGGGAAACCATGTAACCTATAGCATTTATCAATGCTATGTCCTGGTTTCTTACAATAGCCACACTTTCCGGAGTTCTTCTTCTGATCATATCCTCCCTTTTGCCCTTTGTTTTCATTATACTTTCTGAAATTCCTGATTGAGTAGGGGAAAGAAAAGATGCTGAATCTCCTGGATAGACAGGAGCAGCATGAATCTCTCTCTGTTTCTCATCTTGGATAACAAAAGAATATGCTTGACCAATAGAAGGCAATGGAGAAGATAACATGATGTTACTTCTGACCCCTATGAATGTGTCATTTAGCCCCATTAAAAATTGTAATAACCTCTCATCTTGGTGTGCCTTTACATTCTTAGTTTTAGCTCCACACTCACAATCACATATACAAGCAGAGAAAGTGTTTAATGCATAAAGTTCATCCCATAGGCTCTTTATCTTAGTAAAATAGGTAGAGATACTGGTATTACCTTGAACAACAACACTGAGTTCCTTTTGTAGTTGAAATAAATTTGCTCCATTTGTTTGCGCAAACCTGTCTTCTAGGTCACTCCAGAGATACTTGGCACTTTGTGAGTACAGAACACTTTCAACTATCTCTTTGGACAAGGAATTCAGCAGCCATGAGAGGAACATATCATTACACCTAGCCCAGATCCTTTCGAGTCCAGAATCAACAGGTGGAATAGTCAGGGTTCCATCAATGAACCCCAACTTGTTCTTTGAAGATAAGGCAATGACCACTGCCCTTCTCCATCCTCTATAGATTTTTCCATCAAAGACTGAAGTAACCATATTCATGCCTGGATAGTCTGAAGGATGAAGGTAGTAAGGATGTGAAGAGTCCATTACACCTGTTGTAGGAGAAACTCCAGGTGCAACAATGGTGGTAGAAGAAGATGAAATAATAGTATTAATAGGTGTTCAATTGGTACCCATTGGAGAACTGATGAGGAATTAGAAGAATTAAGAAAAATGAAGATGACTTGAGAATCAAGGAAATAAACGAGCAGCTCAAACCTGCTCTGATACCATGACAGAATTGAAGAATATTTATGAGAATGTTCTCTGTATATTCATGTATATTTTAACGTTCACTACAATGTCCATATTTATACAAGAAAAAGGAATCTAGCTTATAAAAAACTCTGCCAAGTGGCACTATTCTATATGTGATAATGGGTTGAATTCACGTAGTTTAGCATATAATTATACTCTAACTTAATGAGGTTTCACAGTCTTAAGTAAGTTAAATGATGTTAAATTGGCTCTAATGGTGATTTTTGTGTTCACAGAAGTACAATAAGCTATTGAGGACTTATGACGGTGATCCGGACGAAATTGAGGAATAACAGACCATGGGGTAACTCTGAAGTGATTTGGAAGCTGGGAATTTGCCAAGACAGTAGGAAACCCCACTAGCGCGGGCATTAGCGCGAGACTAGCGCGCCCGCGCTAGTCCAGTGAGCTGTCGGGCAGTGTTAAACCCCATTAGTGCGGGCTGTAGCGCGAGACTAGCGCGCCCGCGCTAATTCCGACGAAAATAAGACGCGGAGAAGGATAAATTTGGGAGCTTGGGGCCAATCCACTTAACCTATAAAAGGTTCAACTCGTCCAAAGGAGCGGATTATCTAGGTTTTAAGTTTAGAGTAAGAAAAAGCAAGGGCAAGAAGAAAGGAGAGCAATTGGGCATCAATATACATCTTCTTCTCTTGAAAATTTGATCATTGTCATGAATTCTTTTATCTTTTTCAGTATTGCTATGAGTAGCTAAATATTTTAATCTAAGGTTTTGGTAGAACCCGTTGGGGAATGACGCTATTGTGATATTAATATAGTTTTGATTGGTTGATTAAACTCTATTTGTTCAACTACGTTCTTGTTGTAGTTAATTGAATGACCATCAATTAGCTGTGCCTATTTATTATGTATCTACTTGAGAGAGAGTGCATATTTAGGTAGTTGTTTGAACAACACCACTCCCGGAGTATAGACGAAAGTCATAACCGAGGGTTTAGAGGTTGGATTAGAGATAGCGATACCTCCGGTGCAATCTAAAGTGAGCTGTAATGCAATCTAGCTAGCGTAACTTGAGAGAGTGCGTCTAGTAAATTATCATAATTACTTGAGAGAGATTTATGGTAGTTGGAGTGTTCATGATTGATAGAGACAACTAATCAAACTATAAGAAGTATCCAAGAAAGAAGTTCACCAACGGGGGAAACCATAATCTTAGACCTTTATCGCATCTGTTTACATCTCAACATTAGTATCTTTTAGTTTATTTAGTTTATTTAATCTCAGCCAGTCGTAGTAGTAAGAATACGGAAAAAGTGTTATTCATAATCTTTGGAAACTTGATTATTGAGAATTGAGTGGTCTAACGACAATAATTGATAGGTTAATTCCCTGAGGGATTCGACTCTGGGCTAAATACTCAGATATATTTGTAACGCCCGTTTAGTCTTTTTATAAGACATAGTTGAGCGTGATCAATATGCTACTGTATAACAGATTTATTGGATAAGTACATTGGGATAAAATCTAATTACAAGTTGTATAATGGCTGTATAATTTATGTATTTACATGCTTCTAGGAGAGTAGGCTTAAAGGGACATTTCAATTACAAATGTATATCAGCGTAGTGGCAGCGACCCAAAACTGGTGACCCAAATAATGCAAGGCCCAATTCTTTAATAAACTTAAGGCTGCACATTTCAATTTCCTTTCAGACATTTCATATCCATTTGCAGACATAACCTATCCAACTGGGAGTCTTCTTCTTGCTTCGTTCATATCACCATGTGAAGGACACCATCTTTCTTCCTTTCATTCATAACCATTATCATCTATACCAACAGTTTCTTACAGATGATTTGGTTACGTTATTATGACAAGCACAATATTTAAGCAACGATCCAGGTTATCTAAGATGCAAGAAGAAAGAGTGCAAGAAATATGTGAAGGGTTCTTGTGTTGAGAGAAGTTGTAGCGCTTCTCTCTCATTTCATGTTGTTAATTTTAGGACTGATATTGAGTTTGTCCTCTTTGCTAGTGGATTTGCCACACCTTGCATACTCAAAAAACATCAAACAAATTGAGTTTCGCTAACCCTAAACAGCCTTTATATGCCCATCTCTCTAGCATCTACTCAACAACAACTTCAGTAAGTAAATTCACACCCTACTCCGTATATGCATATATATATTAAAGGGGAAACACTCCTTATTAGAAATTTCATCATCTCATCTCGTCTCATCCAACAAAATTAGTTGTGTTTCTTGTTATATATGGAAGGGCAAAAAATTGAGCACTATTTCTTATTTTGATTCTTTGGTACGTTTTAATACCATAAATAATGTTAGTTTGACCATTTTCTTTTCTTTTTCCACTCTCCTACATTTCATCAAATTTAGTTGAGAGTAACATGGGTTAGTGGTGATAAAGCACCTCAACAGCTGTTGTATGGAAATGGAAACTCTGAAATATCAAAAGTTTCAACTTTTACCCAAAAAGACATGTGCAGTAAGTTTCTTCTTCCTATCCCTATTAATTTGTTTCCTTTTTTAAATTTGAAATGTGTTTTAACTTGTAAGTGGATGAACAAAACCACAATAATGATTTTCTTTTCATTTTAGTTAAACTTAATTAAGCTTATAATTACTAACACTTGTGATGAGTGATTGACAACTAAATAGTTATAGGAATAAGATAATTTCATTGCTCGGTACAACTTATCTATTGACAAGTAAGCTATCTGGTTAAGGCTTAAATGAGCTAATTAGCTAATTATATCTTATCTAGAGCAGAAGCGGGTTCACGCTAGAAAATCACATTGTATATACAAGTTCAAATATATAATTTTTGTATATAGAGCAGATATTGAATCTTGGTAAAAAAAATTGGCTCTGCCAGACTGCCACTAAATAAAAGAAAAATTACCAGTTATGTCCATTCATAAATAGCTCGTTACAAAAATTGGCCAATTGATAAAATATTACTAATATTAGTCAAATTAGCCAATTAACTATTTGTAGCAAAAAATATCAAATTTTTTCTTTATTTTGAGTGGGTGTTATTAGAATAGATTGAAGGAGCTTGAATCTCAGTTTTGGGATGATTTGGTGAGGTTGAGTTGGTTTGAATTGAAAATTCAAAGTAAAAACTGAACATGAAAAAATGATATGTGTATTACACTGTGTATCATTTGTGTATCACATATGTATCATATATGTATCAATTGTATATCACATATATACCTGTGTGTGAGATACATGCGTGATACATGTATGATACACGTGTAGCAGAAGAATTTTTTGAACTCGATTTAATTACGAATTTTGATATAAAACCAGTTCAAATCACCTCCAATCTTCCTCAAATTTTGTATATTGACTTATCTATATATTTTCAATGAATTTCAACTATACCCATTGAAAAATTTCCCTTTTTGCTTAGATTTTTGGATGATTGTATATATTTTTGTATTTCATCACCTTATTTGTTACCTCATCCATGAAATTTCCTTTCCGTCTAGTATCTAGTGTTGTTAATCACGCTTAAAAATATGGAAGGTGATTTTTGCATGTGATTCTTTGAGAGAAAGAATCCTATTATTTGGTTTTCAATTTTTGTTGGCTAGTTTTGATAAGTCTATGACTAAATGGCTAGAGATTGGTAAGTTGAGATTTATTTAGCACATTTGTATAAGTTTCCCTAAATAAAACCAATACCCATGCTAAAATTCTGTAATTTTTCATGCCCTTCTTGGGCCTAATGTCCTGTAGGAGTTTAAAATTTTTTTTTTTTTTTTTTTTGGGTAAATCCAAAGGTGCTTTTCCAAAAAGTCCAGCCAAGGACTTTGAGGGGGCATTTGCATCTATACCCGCTTTTTGTGTCACGTTTTAACTTGTGCCCGCTTTGCAAAAAAATTTCAAGTGTACCCGCTTTTGCACATAACTTCAGCATACAGGGCTGAAGTAGCAAAGGCAATCACGCAAAACTTCAGTATTCTAGTAGACGGACCTGAAGTAGCAAGTGTGCTGAACCAAGTGTGCTGAAGTTTTTGTTTAACTTGTGCACGTCTTAACGCAAAGCTTTTGTTTGTAATTGCTGAAATTTTTGTTTGTAATTGCTGAAATTTTTGTTTTGTAACTGGCGAACTTCAGCTCTAGAGTTGAAGTTTTTGTTTTTGTAACTAGCGAGAGCTGAAGTCTTGTTCTCTATTTGCTGAAGTTTTTGTTTAACTTGTGCACGTCTTAACGCAAAGCTTTTGTTTGTAATTGCTGAAGTTTTTATTTTTGTAACTGACGAAGTTTTTGTTTTGTAACTGGCGAACTTCAGCTCTAGAGCTGAAATCTTTGTTTTTGTAACTGGCGAACTCCAGCTCTAGAGCTGAAGTTTTTGTTTTGTAACTGGCGAACTTTAGCTCTGATAAACATATTTATGGCGATCATCCCATGAACTGAAGTTCCATAGCAGCTCCAACAGCAGCAGAAGAAGAAGAAGAAGAAGAAGAAAACGAAGGAGGAGAAGAAGGAGAAATGGGGCTAAAGTTATTTAAAAAGTGGGTACAAGTTAAAAGTTTAAAAAAAATAAGTATAAATTAAATAGGGACGATTAAATAGGGCGCGCCGTACAATTTTTACGACTTTGGGTGGCATGACCCAGGCTTCCTTCATTCAGCAGTAATGACAGGACTTAATCCTTCAACCACATACTCCTACATATATGGAAGGTGAGCGATTTGTTAATAGTGAAAGAAATTTTTCAGTGAAAATATTTGCTACTAAAAAAGGAGATGATGTCCTCACTTTTAAACGAAAGTCACTTTGTTTCAAAATTATCTTAACTCTTAACGAGAAACATTTTTTTTAACTAATATTAGACGTTAAATCAATCTTCAATACTCAAAATTACATCAAAACACTATTCAGTTTGCTAATATAATTATCAATCTTCAATAAGTGTTTTTCTTTTTGAAAAATAATTTCAATCATATATACCAAAACATACGCGCATATTTTTCTTGTCATTTCCCAATATATGCTACTGCATATGCATATCATCATTTTTTCTTTTCTTATTCCTTTTTTGCTAAGCAAATGCAGTGATTCAGCTAGTTGGGGTGGGAAAATAAACTTCAAAACACCACCTGCTGGAGGATCAGATGAGATTCGATTTCTGGCATATGAAGATATGAGAGAGGCTCCTAGGGATCTTTCTTCCGAACATTATATGCAGGTAATAAAATTAGGCATATGTCGCGTATGATCACTGAATCTTACTTATTAGAATAGTAAATTAAAGCCACAAACTCCTTTTTGTTACTATATTACATTAAAGTACGAAGCTCAACTTTAACTTTTTCGACATTTATATTCTTTTTACACATCGTTTAATTACTTTAATGTAGCTAGCCAGGATCATTGGCGGTGACGAAGGCTATGGCAGATGAAATATCATCGGGGAATGTAGATTTCATATTTCACATAGGCCATATAAGTTATGTCACAGGATTTCTCGTAGAGTGGGATTACAATTCCTTCAACTAATCACTCCTGTTGCTTCTCATGTTTCTTACATGACTGCTATTGGCAACCATGAAAGGTGATATTCTTTTTTTAAGCTTAATTAATTGAGCAGTGGCACACCAAACTTGATATATATTCATTTCCAACAGAGATTCTTTTTCCGAAAGTAAGTCATTTTTTGGTGTTTGATTGTCACAAAATATTTTTCAGAGAAGATAACCTTCCTCATTTTTGGGCAAAAGTCATTTTTCTTCGTGATTATCTCTAACTCTTCATATCATTGCTTTAACTGACCAACACTTAGTCATTAATATTACCAATCTTTAATACTTACAATTTTCATTAAAACACTTTCCAGTTTGATAAATATTTTTATCAATCTTTAATCCTTGGAAAATATTTTTCACTCTTTCACCAATACAAAATAAATTATTTTCGAAAAATATATTTTAAAAATAACTCCATCATATCAATTACTTCCAAACTCCGGTAACTTTTCGGCAATGATGGCCATCCTACAATCTTATTTAGTGAATAGTGAAAGATGCTTCTTTTGACACGAATGTGCTAGTCATCCGGGATGAGAGAAGGTGATATCCTAATAAATCGGGATAGGAGCGATCGAATAAGCAATAATTCATCTTTGCGCAGATGAAGAATGAGCTACTTTCTCACAGATTGAAGATTTAAATATCAAGAATGATCCTTCCTAAACATAAATGCCCGAGCAAATTCAATAAATTTTTTCTTCCTCTATCAACCCCAGCCTCGATTTAGTAGGTCACGTGGCTCCCTCTGCCAAGATTGAGAGAAGATATTTCACTTTTATTCAATACATATATTAAAATTAGTCAAAATAGAACTAGACAAATCAACTATCTTACTCACAAAAAAATCAAGATCTTGAAATTTTCATAACAAACTTTTGTTGGTTGGTTGGGGGTTGGGGGGGTGGGGGGGGGGGGTATGAACAATGTTCTTATCCTTTAAGTTAAAAAACATCCAGGGATTATGTAGGAACAGGATCAGTATATGGAACACCAGATTCAGGGGGAGAATGTGGAGTGCCTTATGAAACTTATTTTCAAATGGCAACTGCAGCAAAAGATAAGCCATCGTACTCCATTGAACAAGGAACTGTTCACTTCACAGTTATTTCAACAGAGCATAATTGGTCTCACAACTCAGAGCAAGTATAATTCACCATCCACTTTAACTTTTTAATATTTCTTATTAATTCCTATTTGTTTGCAGATTCTAATTTACTAACTTCTTATGATCTCTAACAGTATGAATGGATGAGGAAAGACATGGCTTCAGTTAATCGATCAAGAACTCCTTGGTTAATTTTTACAAGGTAAGTGAACATTTATCGCCTGTAATTATCTTATAACAACAACAACAACAACAACAACAACGACAACAACAAATTCAGTTTGATCCCAACAGGTGGGGTCTGGGGAGGGTAGTCTGTATGCGGACCTTGCCCCTACCTAATGCAGGTAGAGAGACTGTTTCCAATAGACCCTCGGCTCAGAAAGGGCAAGAAGAAGAGGAGGAAAGAAAGGAAGGAAGAAAGATGGAAGAGAAAAGAAAAAGGAAATACAATACCTAAGGCGAACAAAACTACATAATAAAAATCTAAGAATATGAAGGGACATGCATGCTACTAAGACTATCGGTGAATAACTATAAACTACCTACTAACCTTCTACCTTAATCCTCGACCTCCACACCCCCCTATCAAAGGTCATGTCCTCAGTAAGTTGAAGCAGCGCCATATCCTGCCTAATCACCTCTCCCCAATACTTCTTAGGCCTACCTCGACCTTTTCTCAAACTCTCCATGGCCAACCTCTCACACCTCCTAACATGAGCATCAATGCTTCTTCTCTTAACATGTCCGAACCATCTCAGCCTCGACTCCCGCATCTTGTCCTCCACGGAGGCTACTCCCACTCTGTCCCGGATAGCTTCACTCTTAATCATATCTCTCCTGGTACACCGACACATCCATCTCAACATCCTCATCTCTGCTACTCTCATCTTCTGCACGTGGGATATGTAAAAATCTTATATAATAGGAATACTATTATCTTATAAGTGATCTAATTATGTAAAAATCTTTTACACTATCAGAGTTTATAACTTAAATTCATTTATATAATAGGAATACTATTATCTTATAAGTGACCTAATTATCTAAAAATCTTTTACACTATCAGAGTTTATAACTTAAATTCATTTATATACTAGGAATACTATTTAGTTCAAGATGAATATAGAGTTTTACTATGTTAAAGTACTCTTAAGATGTAACATGTTGGTAAATGGTAATTATGCTAGTATTTCTCCATCTCGATAAATTATACCCGATTTGACTTATTAACGTTAAAACATTTGAATCGATTATCATACTGATCAGCTTAGAATCTTAAATGCTGAATACATCATGTTCAAATCTTGAATCTGCTTCTAATACTATTGTAATGATCATATGTTAATTTCTTCGTAGGCATCGACCCATGTATTCTTCAGTTAATGGGGTGTTTCTTAAAAATGTCGATGATGATTTTGTCAAAGCTGTTGAGCCTCTACTGCTGACAAACAAGGTATATATGCATCATACGTTATTAAATTGAACTTGTGCACACTCAAAGCTCAAGAAAATTTACACTATCAAGTCGGTCAAAAAGAAAGTTGTAACCCTCCATAAAAATGTGTATAAGTTAAACTCTAAATGAGTAGTTCAAATATCTTTCTTGTTGAGTATTATTGACACTTAGAAATATGTGTCAGGTTGATCTAGCATTATGGGGACATGTTCATAATTATGAGAGGAGTTGTGCAGTATATCAGAAGGAATGCAAAGCATTGCCTACTAAAGGTGCAAGTGGAATTGACACTTATGACAATACCAATTATACTGCACCAGTTCATGCTGTTATTGGAATGGCTGGCTTTAGCTTGGACGAGTTCCCTTATGATGTAAGCCTAGTCTTGCGCAAAACAATAGAATTTTATTTACTACTATAACACTAAAATCATAAAATTGTCACATTAAAGTAACTAAACTTTTTCGGTACACATAGGCTGATAAGTGAAATTTGGTAAGAATAGTCAAATTTAGATACGTGCGAGTTCATGCAACAACCAAAGCATTGACAATTGAAGTAAGAGTTACAAACATGGACTTGTGTATTTTTTGTTACAAAATACATGCACGTCTTAGAATTTTCTAAATTTTTCTTTTCCATTTTGCAGTATGTAAATGCAAATACTAGAAAGTTGGAAGACAGTTTTCAAATAACCAGAAGCTGAACAAACAAGAGAAAGAGTATACAATACACTAGCTAGTGCAGTAAAATTATGTTATACAAAGTATAGGGAAAGTTTATTCAAATTCATATATATTGTCCTACATACACGCTTTAACAGTTTTTTATTCTCTTACATTTTTAATAAAGTAATTCATTACTTTATTCACAATATTAATGTTTTAGGTTGAATGCTCAGATTTTTTCACATAGCAACATAACTAACATTTACTAAGCTCATTTTTCACTCATAAGTTTATATTAATGTTCAAGAGTAAATTTAGAATTTACTTACACGTACAGAAAGATGCTGAGTTATACAGTAATTACTCAAGACAAATGCAACTCAACTAATTATTGATCACTCCCGTTGATTCTCATGTTTTTCTATATGATTGCTATTGGCAACCATGAAACGATAATATTCATTTCTTAAGCTTACTCGCATCTTCTATCTAACATCTAGTAAGTAATCGAGTAGACGCATATATACCTAACTTCATATTCTTTTCCAAAAGTTAAGAACAAATGCAGGTGTGTTTGATGTGATAAAACTATATTTAATTTGGGCAAAATACCTTAAGAACCTGCCACGTGGGTTTTCTTGTCCATATGGTATTTTTTTGAAAAATAAAATATATTTTATACCTTTTTCTAATAATATTTATTATAAAACTTGGTTAGAACTACATTATGTAGGCTATTTATTTTTTATTTGACTAAAAATAATAAAGTTTTAGTTATAGTTTTTGAATTTGATCTGAAAATAAGATTTATACAGTTGAATTAAATAGTCAAGGCATCTAAAAAGATATAAAAATACATAGTTTGATTTTTATTATTTTTACTATAATTTTTTATATAGATCTAAATTATGTAGCTCTAAAAATTTATTTTTTAACAGATATTACTGAAAAAAGTAAAAATATACAGTTGACATAAATAGTGATTGCATCAAAAAAAAAAGGTGTACAATTGCAAGTTCATATATTGTCTATACCTTTTGATTTGGTAAAAAATAATGGAGTTGTAGCCTCTTTTTTTTTTACTAATTTAACTCGAAAATAAAAATACACAATTAAAATAAATAGATATTATATCTAATGAAAACAAATAATAGAAAATACACAACTAGTACTCCATTATCTTTGCTAAAAAATTTCTACTTGGCTAAAATAGGAGTTCAAGCTAAACTTTTACAAATTTGGCCCAAGAAAAAAGAAATATGCGGTTGGAACAAATAGACATTATATCTATAGAAGAAATTAAAAAGAATAAAAGTTAAGCCTACATTATATGTCAACATGAAGCAAGAAGAAATACATAGTTGTAACAAATAAGTCATTGTATATGACTATATGCAACTAAAGATAAAAAATAACTTACTTCTTAGCTGATTTTTTAATTTTTCTTCACTCCCACATGCTTAAAAGAGAGCACCCATACCCTTTGCTACATCAGCGTTCAGGGAGGTAATGGCTCTAAAAAAGTCAAGTTAAGGGGGATAATTAAAACCACGAATAATTTAAGGACGTAATTAATACTCTGTGTTAAGTTTAGGCGGGTTTTTGGGTATTCCGCCATTTGGAAAATACTTATTGTAATATAATAAGTCATTTTGGCTGATGATGTTTGATTGTCAAAAAATATTTCTCATACAAAATAAACTATCTTACGTTTGGGCATAAATCTTTTTCCTTTAAAATTATCCTAAATTTTAAAATAATGTTATTTGAACTTCATATTTATACTTATTACAATATTTTAATTATATCCACATAAATATTATTGCAGGTTTAAGATAATGATTTTTAACAAGATTATTTTATGTTTAAACTCTGTACTAAATTAATTATACTATATAAATTAAAAAGGATAAATTATAATATAAATAAAAGGGAAGTAGGTAAAGAAATAAATAATCGATCTTTTCAGACCAATCAGGCAAAGAAAGAGACAAATCAAATAGTACGAGGATGGGGTATCCTTAATCAAGGCAGGACATGCACTGCTGTGGTATGCTTGTACGCAGAATTTGACTAACAAATGCATTTTAGCTCAAGTGGATTTTGTTACTCCTTAATTTGTTAGAGGTATCAATTTATATGAATTCATTTGGTCTTACTTATTGTCTATATATGTACATTTAGAGTCCGTTTAGACATAAGAATCTTTTTCACTTTTTCAAAAACTTTTCACTTTTCTTCGCAATCAGTGTTTGGCCATAAAATTTTTAATTTTCACTTGAAGATGAATTTTGGATTTATTTCGAAAATTTGAAAAACTCCAAAAAATTATTTTTTAAAATTTTCACTCAGATGACTCACGAAACTTTAAAAAACAACCCAAAATTATGTTCATGTCTAAATACAACTCTAAAAGTCCCTTTGGATATAAAAAATTTTTCACTTTTTCGAAATTTTTTTACTATTTTTTCGAAATCAGTGTTTAGCCATAAAATTTTCAATTTTCACTTGAAGATGAATTATGAAAATTTTGTTGAAAATTTGAAAAAACTCCAAAAAGTTATTTTTTAAAATTTTCACTCATATCACTCACAAAACTTCAAAAACAACCTAAAATTATATTCATGTCCAAACACAACTCTATTTTTCAAATATCATTTTCACTTGAAAATTTATTTCACCTTTTTTTTTTGAAATTTTACAATTCTTATGTCCAAACGCCCACTAAATTTCAAATACCATTTTCACTTGAAAAAAATTTTCACTTTTTTTTGTAATTTTACAATTTTTATGTCCAAATGCCCACTTAATACTCTTTTCGGTGAAGTGGCGTCACGTGACACCACTTTCCATAAGGTGGCTCCGACCCTACATTTATGCACCATGTGGTTAAAATTTAACTGCCCATCTAACATTTATCATATTAGTAATTTATTATTGTACAATAACAATAACAATAATAATAAAAAAAAATTAAATATAATTTCACAAGTGGGTTTGTTATTGTTTTTGTACAATAATAAATTACTATTAATATACTTTAGTGTAAATATTGGGTGGACAGTCAAACTTTTACATGGTGCATAGCTGTCCACCTTAAATTAAGGTAAAAATATTTATTAATTAATTATGGTTTATGATAGGACCATATATATGTCATATGTCAAGTGTTCATGATTTGAGCAAGTATAAACTAATAAATTATATATTTAACTCATAATTCTGATTAGCTTTTCATTTGTTGGAAAAAAATATAATAATCCCGCTTAGGAATAATATCCATATAATAATAACACAAGAGAGTAATAACGACACCAAATCTTTTATCGGGGTAAAATACAATATTTGAGCGAATCAATGTAATACTACTATAATATTACAACTTGGCAGTGTCAAAAGACTGCTACAACTTCAAAAGAAATAACACTATTTTTTTAATACACCTCACTATAATCACTTACTATTATCTCACATACAACAATCTGTGAATTACTCTCACTGCCTTGCTTTCTACTTAGCTTCTCTCATTTTTTTGGTGTGAATGAAATGAAGAAATGAGGCTTCTATTTATAGTAAGAGCTGGCGTTCAAATAGCCAATGAAAATGATTTGTTGCATATTTGGTCATGCAATTTGCATGTGCAATTTGCCTATAATATCAACAAAGTTAGGCATTTACCATCTATTATTTCTTCTTTTCTTTTTGTTTTCTTTAAAATGGGCCCTATCTCTCCCTTAATTTTAATTTTTCTTTTTCTTTCCAAGACTTGAAATCTCTAAAAATCCTCAAACTTACGAGGCTTTGTAAAGATATCTACAGCCTGATCATGAGACGTCACATATTTGAGCTCGACTTCTTTCTAGGCAATACATTCTCTGATGAAGTGATACCTTGTATCTATATGCTTGCTTCAAAAATCATGATACACTAGATTCTTGGCAAGTGCCTATGCAGATTTGTTGTCAATACAAATCTTTGTAGCTTCAATTTGTGGCAAATTGAACTCCTTCAATAATCTTCTCAGCCAAATTGCATGACATATAGAAGATGTTACTGCTATATAATCAGCTTCATAAGTCGAGAGAGTAACAATGGATTATTTATTTGAACTCCAAGAAATAACAGAATGTCACGACCTAAAATCTCACAACACGCGTCGTGATGGCACTTAGTCTCTAAGACTAAGTAAGCCAATCATAATAAGAATTAAGTTAAGTCCGCACCTGCGATGGAATTTCCGCAGGTGTGGCACCGCAGGTGTGGCACCGCAGGTGCAGTTGAAGGCTCGCAAAAGCGAGTTTACTGGGCAGAAAAAGGGAAATTCAAAGGTTGATTCCCATTTCGCTTTTGGGACTTTGAGAGCTCAGTGTGAGGCGATTTTTTGAGGTTTCTTCGAGAAGAATATTGGGATAAGTAATTTTAACTCGGATTGGGCTATATTTCACGAATCTATTGTTGTTTACATCTTCTAAGGGATTTGAGTTAAAAATTTGGGGGGAAATGGTAGAAACTTCATAGGCTATAATTTTGAGTTTTGGAAGGTGATTTGAGGTCGGATTCGAGTAATTCGTGTATGGCTAGACTCGTGAGTGAATGAGTGTTCGTATTTTATGACTTTTACCCGATTACGAGACGTGGACCCGAAAGGCTTTTTGGGACGATTTCCTAAATTCTCGCTTTAGCTTAGATTTCATTGACTAGATTAATTTCCTATAGCTATACTTATGGTAAGTAATAGATTTTAGTAGGGTCATTCGGAGTCGGATATTCGTGGGAAGAGCATTGCTGCCGATTGATTTAGCTTGGTTCGAGGTAAGTGGCTTGCCTAACCTTGTGGGGGGGAAATTCCCTTAGGATTTGGTACTAATATTGCTATGTGAGCGTCGTGTACGTGAGGTGAAGAGTGAGTACATGAGCTATTTGATGAAAAAACTGATTTTACGGAGTAATTACCTGTTTCACCTTAATTGAATATACTAGCATGCGTAGTTACCCTATTAGCTTAGAATAACATGCCTACGTGCCTTAATATCTTAATTGAACTCCATGCACAATGCCTATTGAATTCCTGCTTCTTTTCCCGACTTGTACTTAGTGTAGACTGTAGGTTCTCTTGCTGCATTTATCATTTGTAATTGATTGCTTTGTGTATTTACTTTGGGACTACGGGACGGTATCCCGGGAGATCCCCCTGCGTATTTACTTTTGGAACTACGAGACGGTATCTCGGGAGATACCGTATTGCTTATTTCCGTGTATTGTCTGTTATTTCATTGTGTTTTTTCCTTTGTTGAACTCTAGTCTCTTATTGAACTGACTTATTCTCCTGTTTTTATTATTATATACCAGTGGGCCTGAACTGATCTCATCAATACTCGATCGAGGTTAAGCTAGGCACTTACTGGGTACTAATTGTGGTGTACTCATGCTATTCTTCTGCACATGTTTTGTGTGCAGATTCAGGTGTTCGTCCTCAAGCATATTACCAGTGAGTTCGAGGCAGCTTTTGGAGACTTCTAGGTATATCTGCCGAGTTCGCAGACCTCGGAGCTATTCTTCCCTATGTCAAACACTTTTTATATTTTCTTTTATTAGACTCTGGTGTATAGAGATGTTATTTCCTTTTTGTATCTTGTAACTCATGATATTCTGGATTTTGGAAAAGTTATGTGCGTTTGTGATTTGGTTATTGTACATGCTGAGTAACATCGTTGTCAATTATTCAGTATTTACTTCAGTTAGAAGTTAAGATTTGCTTCTGTTATTGGTATTTTCTATAAATTATTAGGCTTACCTAGTTGTAGAGATAGGTGTCGTTACAACGAGTTTCGGTGGGATGTTTTGGTCTTGACACAGAATCACCAAAGAAATACACAACCATATGTGTGTTTTCTATCATCAATATCTCTTGCATAATCACTATCACTAAATCCCATAAGCTTGAAATCACTAGAAGAAGAATAAAATAACCCAAAGTCAATTGTACCTTTTAGGTAACGAAGAATTCTTCTGGTGATTTTCAAATGAGTGGAGGTAGAAGATTCCATGAAGTGGCTTACTACTCCAACTGCAAATAGTATACCTGGCCCGGTACAAGCCAAGTAGCTCAAACTTCCCACAAGACTTCTGAAAAATGTGGGATCCACTTTTTCTCCTTCATCAAACTTGGACAATTTTGTCCCACTTTCCATCAGTGTGTTCACGAGGTTACAATCGAGCATGTTGAACTTCTTCAATAACTCTTTTGTATAGCTTTCTTGAGAGATAAAAATTCTATCCTCCATCTTCTTCACTTCTAGGCCCAGGTAGTATGACATGAGCCCTACGTCTGTCATTTCGAACTCACGGGACATGTCTTTATTAAAAGCTTCAAACAAACTTGGGTTATTACCCATGAAAATAAGATCCTCAAAATAAAGACAATAAGTAATATATCTCCATTAGTATTGTGATGACTCGATAGGTCATCTAGAGTTTTAAACCTTAAATTTATATTTTGAAGCCTCTGATAGCTTCTTTAAGCCTTCCTCGATTTACGTGCGCAGTCCAGGTGTTTTTTCAAAAAGCTTTTATGTTAAAAATTGATAACATATGAAATTTTGCCTTAAAATCAATTTGAGTTGACTTCGATCAACGTTTTGAGCAAACAGACCCGGATCTCTATTTTGGCGGTCCCGATGGGTCCGTATCGTGATTTGGGACTTGGGTGTATGTCCGAAATCGAATTTGGAGGTCCCTCGCTCGAGTTTTCGTATTTTTTTGAAAAATTAAAGTTTGAAGGCTTAATGAATCTAAAATTTTGACCAGTATTTGACTTTATTGATATCGGGTTCGTATTTTGGTTCCAGAACCCAGTATAGGTTCATTACTATATTTATAACTTTTCTGTCAAATTTGGTGAGAAATGAAGTTAGTTTGACGTGATTCGAACGTCCGATTGTTAAAATAGCAATTCTAAAATTTTCATTTGATTTGGTGTCCGATTCATAATTCTATGTGTTATTTTGGCGATTTAATCGAGCGAACAAGTATGTATGATGTTTTTGGATTTTTGTGCATGTTTGGTTTGGAGCCCCGAGGGCTCGAGTGAGTTTTGTATAGGCTACAAAGTGAGTTTTGGACTTAGGAAAGTGCTAGTGTGATTCAGTTCTGGTGCAAGCCTCAGACCTCTCAATGCGAGGTCAGGCTTCGAATTTGCGAGGGGGCACGCTTACTTTCAGGTTCGGATTTGCGAGCTATTTACTCGCAATTGCGAAGAATATAGGCACCACATGGTTCGCAATTGAGAAGTTGGACTGGGGGAGACTTGTTTACATTTGCAATCATTGGGTCGCAATTGCAGTTTAGCTCCGTTCACATTTGCGAACAAATAATTGCAAATGAAGTGATAGCAAAAATGGGGGACCTTCGCAATTGCAAAGGGTTTCTGATAATAGGCTAAATTCACGTAGTTTAGCGTATATTTATACTCCAACTTAATGATGCTTCACTGTCTTAGGAATGTTAAATGATGTTAAAATGGCTCTAATTGTGGATTTTATATTCCGGAGGACCAAAGTGTGCTTATGAGGACCTAGGATGGTGTTTGGAGCCAAATTGAAGGAGAAAGGCCCCTTGGAGTTTCTAGCGTGTGAAAAGAAGGAAGAAAATCGCTAAGGTAGACTACTAGTCCACTAGCGCGGCCATAGAGCGTCCACTAGCGCGGCCATAGAGCGTCCACTAGCGTGGCCGTGCTAGTCCAGGTGTTTGAGGTAGAATGAAGTCCCATTAGCACGGCCTTAGCGCGCCTAGTAGCGCGACCGCGCTAGCCCAGCGAGCAAAGGCAGTACACTTATCCATTAGCGCGGCCAATAGCGCGTTCACTAGCGCGGCCACGCTAGTCCAGTTCGCACACATTATTTTCAGGGGTAAAATTGGAAGCTTGGGACAATTCCACTTAACCTATATAAGGTTCAACTCGCCCAAAAAAGAGGATTATCAAGGTTTAAAGTCTTGTTCAAGGAAAGCAAAGGCAAGAGGCAAGGAGGACAATTGGGCATCAAATCATCTTTCTTCCTTGTGCTTTTACCATTATTGATGAATTCTTCTATTGTTGTTTTTAGCAAAATTATGAGTAGCTAACTTATTTAGTCTAAGATTTTGGTGGAACCTGTTGAGGATGAATATCTTGTTATATTAATATAGTTTTCTTGGTTTTAATCTCTATTTGTTCAACTAAGTTCTTGTTGTAGTTGATTGAAGGGCCCTCAATTAGTTGTGCCTATTTAGTGTGTATCTACTCGGGAGAGAGTGCATATTTAGGTAGTTTTTGAACAAAACCACTCCCAAAGTATAGGAGGGATCCATAACCGAGGGTTTAAAGTTTGGATTAGGGATAACGATACCTTGGGTGCAATCTAAAGTGAGCTATAATAAAAGATATCTAGCGTAACTCGGGAGAGTGCGTCTAGTAAATTGTCATAATTACTCTGGAGAGATTTATGGTAACAATAGTGATCATGATTGATATATATAATTAGGCCAAACTATATGAAATATACAAGAAGGGATTCCATCAACAGGGGAAACCATAACCTTAGATCTTTCTCGCATTTGTTTACAACCCAGCAATAGTTATATTCTAGTTTAATTAATTTCATTCAGTTTTAGTTAGTAGAAACACCAAAAATTGATATTCATAATCTTTGGGAAGTTCATTACAAAGAATCGAGTGAGTCTAACAACGATAGTTGATAGGTTAATTCCCTGTGGGATTCGACTCTGGACGAAATACTCAAATTATATTTGCAACGTCCGTTTAGTATTTTTATAATACATAGTTGGGCGTGATCAAATATTGGCGCCATTGCCGGGGACTTAACAGTGTTATCAATTACAGTTGGAAGAAATACAAAACTCTTAAGTGTAGTCAATTTTCTTCAATTTTCATCTATACAATGAAATTTTAACGTTTGCTAACTTGGTTGTACAGGTGCATGCCTAGAAACTCATTGAGAACTGGTGAAGTATTTGAAGCCTTATCAGACCCCGAGAAAGTTTCAAGGCCTTGAACCGGGCCAACCGGAAAAGCAAAAAACAACCATCAATTGAACAACTTGAACCCGACATGGCAGATCTAAACAACAGAAATAACAACGGGGAAGACATGGTTGACCCAGCTGCGCAGGTTGTGGCGCCTCATGTGCCAGAGGCTCCTTTATATGACTGGGGACAACCCACGTCGGAGAATTTGGCTACTGCGATAGTAGTCCCTCAGATACAGGATGAGTCCTTTCATATTACAAACAATATACTGCACTTGCTGCAGAACAAGGGACTATTTTCGGGGTCATACATTGAGGATCCCCAACAACATTTGAATAATTTCCTATCGATTTGAAAAACTCATAGGCAGCCAAACATCACTCAAGAAGCAATAAAATTATTGTTGTTTCCATTCTCAGTAACAGGAGCAGCCCAGACTTGGCTAAACTCGCTCCCCATTAATTCCATTACCGCATAGGAGGAGTTAGTTAAGCAGTTCGTGAACAAATTCCATCCACCAATCAAGACAGCTCAACAAATTGATGAAATCTTGAGCTTCAGACAGAAGCCAATGGAAACATTGCAGGAAACATGGGAACAATTTAAAGGAATGTTGGTTATCTGTCTGCACCATGGTATTCCAGAGAAGATGTTGGGGCAGCGTGTCTATATGGGTCTGGCGGATAGTGTAAAGGGAAATGTAGATGCTTCAGCTGGTGGAGCATTCTTTAGCAAAACATGAAGAGAAAGCCAGATCCTGTTTGATAAAATGATGCAGAATTCGGGGTGGACAACCAGGAATGCAACCATTACTCCAGTAGTTCACTCAGTGGCCTTAGATCCATCCAACACTCTTGCTGAAAATATGGCCACCTTGCTGACACAGATGAGCATACTCACCAAAAAGGTGGAGGAGTCAGGGCAAAAGCAGCATGTACATATTGTGGATACAACCAGTGGGCCTTATGCACATCTTGCATTAGTCAGCCACTTGGTAATCAGTGGAATGCTGAATGTGATTATCATCACTACCCTAAAAATATGAACTATGTGTCGAATTATGGGGGGCAGCGACAGGGTGGACAGAATTGGGGCCAGCAAAATCAACCATATAGGCCAATTCAGCAGCCGCACAACAACGGAAACATGGGAGCCATGCGACCTCATGGTAATGTGGTGCCTTACCAAAGGCCACAGGGGTACAATAATCAAAATCAGAATCAGCAACAGGCTTATCACCCCCCTCAGCAACAACATGGTAGGAGACAGAAAGATGGGTTTTCCAAACTTGAAGCAATGATGCAGCAGGTTATTGGGTCAACTGCAAAATTAAGTGATAAAGTAGATGCACATGAGTCAGCCATAAAAAATATTGAAGTGCAAATGGACCAGATCTCGATGTCTTTGAATAATTGTCCTCTTGGTACATTGCATGCAGACACTCAGGTAAATCCTAAAGATCAGGGTCCAAAGCAGCTGATGGTGGTGAGTCTACGAAATGGCAGGGACTTAGACTTGGAGCAGGAAAGAGCTCGAGAAAGCAGACAGGCTGAGACACTGGTACTAGTGCCCATTGAAATTGATGATTCAACAAAACTGACTGAGGTGACAGTGCAGCCTGCCCAGGAAGAACCCAACACGCAAGTTGAGGTTGAGAAAGAAGCTGAGACAGCCTAGGAACAGGTGATAGAGGTAGTGTCTGACAAACAAAAATCTCAAATCACTGGGAAGAAGAGACCTCCAGCACCATTCCCAAAGAGGTTGGCCAAGTACTAGAAAGATAAGCAGTATAAAAAGTTCTAGATATGTTGAAACAAATACATGTAAATATTCCTTTGATTGATGCTTTGAAGGAGATGCCTGGTTATGCCAAAATGATGAAGAACTTGATGTCCCAAAAATTTGACTTCCAAGACTTGGCCACATTGATTCTTACTCAGACGTACAGTGCCGTTGTGACCCGACCAATTGCGGAAAAGTTGTCTGATCCAGGGAGTTTCACCATTCCATGCACCATTGGTAACTTTGCCTTTGCCAAGGAACTTTGTGATTTAGGGGCTAGCATTAATCTTATGCCCCTAGACATCTACGAGCTAGACCGACCTCTATGTTGTTGCAGCTGGAAGACAGGACGGTAAAAAGGTCGTCAGGCATTCTTGATGACGTATTGGTGCAGGTAGGGAAGTTTGTGTTCCCTGCAGATTTTGTGATACTGGACTACGTAGTGGATGAGGAGATTCCCATAATTTTGGGAAGGCCATTCTTGGCCAGAGGGCGAGCCTCGTTGATTGTGAAATTGGGGAGCTCAAGATGAGGTTGAACGATGAGGAAATCACATTCAATGTGCAGAAATCCATGAGGCGACCAAGTGAATTCTCTAATTGTTCTCTTATTGATGCCGTGGATGTGATACTGGAGGAAGATGATGAGTCCTTGATTATTGAGGACCCCCTTGATGCATGTTTGATGAATTTGGATGAGGTAAATGGGGAGGAATTGGCAGAATGGGTGTTGGCTCTTGAGGGAAAAGGCGTGTGGCCGAGGTCACTGGAATTCGATCCCCTACACTTAGAAAAGAGAGAGACTCCTCCAGCTAAGACGTCGGTTGAAGAACCACCAAAGCTGGAATTCAAGCCATTGCCAGCCCATCTCAGGTATGCATTTTTAGGACCCAACTCTACTTTACCTCTTATTATCTCATCCAGTTTGTTAGATGTGCAGGCAAACCAGCTCTTACAGGTACTCACTGAGTGTAAGACTGCCATTGGGTGGACCATGGCAGACATAAAGGGGGATCATCCCGGCATACTGTATGCACAAAATTCTACTGGAAGAGGGGCACAAACCTTCCAGGGAACACCAAAGGCGGCTGAACCCAAACATGAAGGAAGTGGTGAAGAAGGAAATTATAAAGTTGTTGGATGCGGGAAACATTTTCCCCATCTCTGACAGCAATTGGGTTAGCCCGGTGCAATGTGTTTCTAAGAAGGGTGGCATGACGGTTGTAAAAAATGACAACAATGAGCTGATATCTACAAGAACCATCACAGGCTGGAGAATTTGCATGGACTATAGAAAGTTGAATCTAGCCACCCGGAAAGATCTCTTACCACTTCCCTTCATCGATCAGATTCTCGATAGACTGTCATGGAGGTCTCACTTTTATTTTCTGGATGGGTAATCGGGGTACAACCAAATTTCCATTGCCCCGGAAGACAGAGAAAAGACCTCATTCACATGTCCCTATGGGATTTTTGCCTTCAGAAGGATGCCCTTTGGCTTATGCAATGCACCTGCCACATTTCAAAGGTGCATGAAGGCCATATTCACTGACATGTTCGGGGATATAATGGAGGTGTTCATGGATGATTTCTCAGTGGTGGAAAATTCATTCGATGAGTGCCTAGCAAATCTGACCCGAGTGTTGAAGCGGTGTATTGAGACGAACCTTGTGCTTAATTAGGAGAAGTGTCATTTCATGGTACAAGAGGGGATAGTCTTGGGGAACTTGGTGTCAAGAAAATTAATTTAGGTGGATCGTGCTGAAGTTGATGTTATAGCAAAGCTCCCACCGCCCACATCGGTTAAAGCAATAAGGAGCTTCCTTGGGCATGCCGGGTTTTACCGGCGTTTCATCAGATACTTCTCCAAAATCGCCAACCCCCTATGTAAGTTGCTCGAATAAGATAACCCTTTTGTGTTTTCTAATGATTGCAGGGTAGCTTTTGAGGAGCTGAAAAAGAGGCTAGTCACGACACCAATTATGGTTGCTCCCAGTCGGACAATGAGTGGAGCTCAGCTGAACTACACTGTGACCGAAAAAGAGATGCTGGCAGTGGTGTTTGCTTTCGACAAGCTCAGTTCATACCTGATCGGCTCTAAGGTGATTATTTACACTGAACATGTTGCCCTCAGGTATTTGATTGAGAAGAAGGAATCCAAGCCGCGCCTGATTCGTTGGGTGCTGCTACTGCAAGAATTCGATCTAGAGATTCGTGACCGTATGGGCACGGAGAATCAAGTCACGGATCATCTGTTGCGACTTGAAGGAGCTGAAAATGTAGTGAAAGCAGAGGATATTCTGGAAACCTTTCCAGACGAGAAGCTACTCGCCACAAGCATGGAGGAAGTGCCATGGTATGCAGACATTGCAAATTACCTGGCAAGTGGTATAGAGCCTTATGAACTCTCATTTGTTCAAAAGAAAAAGTTTTATCGTGACTGCGGCAATTATTATTGGGATGAACCTTACCTGTTTAGAATTTGTATTGACAATATGATCCGGAGGTGCATCCCCGAGATAGAGTAATTTTCTATTTTGCAGGCATGTCACGCACCAGCATATGGAGGGCATTTTGGAGGAGTCAGAACATCGGCTAAAGTTCTAGAGGCCAGATTCTACTGGCCAACTGTGTTCAAAGATGCACACCAATGGGTGAAGGGATGTGATGAATGTCAAAGGACGGGGAACATATCCCGTTGTCATGAGATGCCTATGAAACTGATTCAAGAGGTTGAGGTGTTTGATGTATGGGGGATTGACTTCATGGGTCCCTTTGTCAGCTCCTATGGCAATAAGTACGTACTTGTTGCTGTAGACTATGTGTCCAAATGGGTGGAAGTTGCAGCACTCCCCACCAATGATGCACGATTGGTGGTGGGGTTCTTGAAGAAGAATATATTCACCCGCTTTGGAACCCAAGGGCCATCATCAATGATGGAGGCACCCATTTCTGCAATCGTGCCTTCGAGAAGCTGTTAGCAAAGTACGATGTGCACCACAAGGTGGAAACCCCATATCACCCTCAGACAAGTGGACAGGTTGAGGTGTCAAATCGAGAAATAAAGAGTGCGCTGACTAAAACTGTGAACGCACAAGAACTGATTGGGCGAAAAAGCTAGATGACGCACTCTAGGCCTACAAAACTGCATTCAAAATGCCAATTGGTATGTCACCGTACAAGTTGGTGTTCGGGAAGGCCTGTCACCTGCCGGTAGAACTGGAACATCGAGCTTGGTGGGCACTGAAACAGTTAAATATGGATCTTGATGCTGCGGGCACAAGTCGAGTCACCGAACTACATGAGCTAGATGAATTCGGGTATCTTGCCTTTGAAAGCACGAGGTTGTACAAGGAAAGAATGAAAAGGTTACACGATAAGAACATTGTGGATTGAAACTTCAAACCCGGAGATATGGTGCTGCTCTATAACTCAAGATTGAGACTATTTCTGGGTAAACTCAAGTCCCGATGGTCTGGACCATTTCGTGTGGTCGAAGTGTTTCCCTCAGGTGCTGTACAGATTGCTTCTGAAAAAGATTCCCATACCTTCAGAGTTAATGGGCATGGATTGAAACCGTATGTGTGTATGGACGAGAACAAGAAAGGGTCTGTGATGCATCTTACTGAATCTCAGAGGTCTAGCGAGCCTTAAATGTGCTCATTCTGCATCGTGCCGCAATGTTAAATTAAGTGCTTCATGGGAGGCAACCCATTGATTTGTTGTAATTGTCGTGCCACGACATTAACTAAGGCGCTGGTTGGGAGGTAACCCAATGTGTAATGTTTGTAAGGGATGAGTAGTTGAATTGTTGTAAGTACTAACATATGCAGGTGTGCGCGGGCGAGGGTAGACTCAATCCACTCCAAGGAAAAAGTCAGGAAAAAAAGCGAAGTATTTTGAGGCCTGAGGGTAGTGCGACCGCGCTACTGAGCGTGCTAGTGGTCGCGCTAATGGCCTAGTGCATTGCCTCGTCCCAAAGCCACTAGCGCGGGCATGCTAGTGGCTGCGTATATGGCATACTTTTCTGTCTCGTCTCGATGCCACTAGCGCGGGCGCGCTAGTGACCGCGCATATGGCCAACTTTTCTGTCTCCACTAGCGCGGTCACGCTATGGGCGCGCTAGTCCCGTCGCGGACCGGGTAAGTTTTGTATTATTTTTTAATTATTTTTTTTGGACTTTAATTTTTCTTATTACCCAAACCTAACCCACCTCCCCCACGTCTCCCACACCC
>ML409379.1:0-67184 GCA_005239525.1 Nicotiana knightiana | reverse complement strand
CACTGTCACTTCCAAATTCTTCATAAATAGATTTCTTGGCGGTATGTTTGATATTCTTCGCTTGTGCAGGCCTCGAGGAAGCTGTTTCAACCTCCTTCTAGCAAATAGGAGACCCAAAAACCTGCCACAGGCAAAAAGAGAAAGAAAGAGACACCGGCGCAGTCTCCGAAGCCAAAGAGGGCTAAGGCTCGAAAGCATATGGCTGATGCAACGGTCCAAACTCCGGCAGCTGCTGAGAATATTCGTGCCGAGGAAGAAGACGATGATGATTGCCCGCTGGTACTTAAGGAAAAATAAAGCGCTGATGCTTCGAAGGTTGCCGAATCAGAAGTGGCCAGTGCGGTCCCACCTCGAACCGAGGAAACCCTTGATGATGGTTTGAATGCAATCCCTGAGCCGACCATTGAACATGATACAACTTTTACTGATGAGTACTTGGTTGGTGAATCAGGAGGACCCAGCTCTGAGACCCTTCGAGGGCGAGAGGAAGCCCCGATAGAGGTCGATTCCATGGGAAATATTCCATCAGGCCCGTCATTTTCTGCAGGGCAAATACGGGATGCCCAGAACAGGGAGACTCCCGATGTGGGGGCATCCCAGGGAGAGAACGATGCATTTGGAGATTTTCTCGCCGGTGTTTAAGAGGAGCTAGACGTCGATGCCCCCATTATTCTCGAGGAGGCTACGAAACTCCAAAAACGGGTATTTTCTTGACATAATGCTTACTCTTCGAACTTTGGTTTTTGTTTTTCTAACTTCTTTCCTTTGTGTTGCAGGTCACGACGCTGTATGACCAGGCTTTCTCCAAGCTACGACACAAACTCACCCATAGTGGGGAGGAGTCCGAGAAACTCACGTCGGAGTCGAATGAGCTAAAGACTCTATTCGCCCGAAAGGAAAAGAAGTTGAGTGGCCTCCAAGCAGGGTTGGAGAAATCCCTCCACGAATAGGCCAACTTCGCCGAATAGGTAGTTTGGTATTCATGAGCTTTGCCCTTAGTTATTATAACTTGGTGTTTATTGCCTGATTCGGCTTCTGCAGATTGAGCGAAAGGATTCCTTAGCGGGGTAGCTTCAGGAAGAGATCATGGCCAAAGATGCCTAGATCCTCGAGCTGAAGAGATCGGAGAGGGGTACTCTTCGGGAGGAGCTGGCCTCAACTAAGTGTATTCTTAAAGTTGCTAGAGAGGAGGCTGATAAGTATAAGGCGCTTCATGCTGAATCGGCTTCCGCGCTGTCCACGACCAAGTCTGAAGCTGATGCACTTTTGATCTCATATCGGGAAGATGTGGCCACAGCGAATGCTCGAGCCAGAGAGATCTCTTAAGAAGCTGAGCTCAGGTTGACCCGTGCCCTTGGTCGTGCTCTATTAGAGGCTCGTAGGCAGGACTTCGAGGAAGTTCACTCCAAGGGTTTTGACCTCTCTGTCGAGATCAAAGAAGCGAAGGCCTTGGAAGAGGAGTCGGCAGCTCCGACCACTTCGAACGAGGGCTTGTCGAGCGGCTCGAGGAGCAGCAACAACGGTGACTAGACCACTTTCGTTCTTTTTACTTCTTCTTCTTTTGTATGTGGGCTCCGCGTGTGAGTTTTGCAAATGCACCTTTGTAAATATATTTTTGGAATGCAAAGGGTTTTCTCGTTTAATGTCTTCAAAGTTTTTCCTTTTAGTGTTTACGCAAAAGTTGAGCTCGAACTTTAATTTAACTCCTTTGAGGTCGATCTTGGAGTAACAGGGACCCTTGAGATTGGGCTACTCTGATTTCAAACACATGCTTTCCCTAGGTCGGGTTGGTAAGGTATCAATTTGACTCCTCGATCCCTCGAATACTGTGCGGTGACATCGTTCTTATGACATGACTGTGGAGTGACCGAAGTGGCCCCGTTGGTATATTTCCCCAAAAGTCAGAATTTCCTCGTCAGAGCTGATTGGCTATCAAAGTTAATGAATAGTCACCGCTCTTCTTATATATACTTGATTTCTCTTGCATTAGGAGCTTTACTGCTTTGCGCAATTATCTTTTTCTATATAACTCTTTCTTGCACCAGTTCTTCTGCTATCTCAATTTGAAGCTTTCGCCGGCGCTTACACCTCCCTTCCTTGCTTTGAAGGAGTTATGGCTACTATGTCTACATCCGCTCATCAGAAAGAAGGAAGTCCCTCCTCTACTTCCCGCCTGGCGGTGGTACACCGCCGGCGTTTGGCGAGCTAACCTCGAACTGCTTTGTCTCTACGAAAGACTTTACAATAGAGAAACCTCTCAACATTCCGAGCCATCGAGAACATGCGTCGAGGATCATTCGATAAATAGAAGAGAGACACCTCGAAGCTCTAAGGAAATACTGCGGATGGGGAGAAAAGGTGATGCTACAGGTACCCTCCCGGGAGGAAGATGTTATGGCCCATGTAGAGGGGTTTCTGAGCGTGTATACATACCCTTTTACGTTGTGTCCTCTCGACCGACTCGTGCTCGAGTTCTGTCAAAGATATTGAGTTACTTTGGCCCAGATCCATCCATCTTTCTGGCGGATCATGCTGATGATGAGGTTTCTCGCCGAAAAGGCTGAGCTCGAGTTCACTCTTAGTCACCTCCTTAGATTGTATCGGCCTTTGAATTATCGAGGTCTAATTACACTGCGATGTCGATCCACCAAGCCCTTTATTGCCAGTGATGATGAGGACAGGGATCAAGGGTGGATGAGTCGATTTGTTCGAGTGAGGACTATTAATATCATTCATGCGGAGTTCCTGCCCTTTCCTGATAAATGGAATTTCAAGCGTAAGTGACATGCTATACTTTATTATTTTTGTTCTCGATGGAGGTAGACTCTGTAAGAACTTTTCTTTCTTTCTCTACAGTGATCCCGTGGATGCCAAATGAGGTCCCCGATCTTGCGGGCTGGGCCACAAACTGGCGGCCTCTTCGACTTATGATGAGCGCAAGTGGAGAGACTCATCGAAAGGCAAATAGGAGGCTAAGCACCATGGTATGTTCTATGTAGTCCGTCTCTCGAGGAGTGCTTTCCTTTACGTACACTAATTTATTGGTAGCAGGCATCGGCGAGTTTTCTGAGGCGAGACCGTCCCCTTTCGAGGAGGAGGAAAAGCCTTCGACTTCTAAGGCAGGAAAAGCTAATAATAGGAAAAGATCCTTGGAGGACGATGATACTTATAACAAAGCAGGACCCGCCCTAGGGTGTGGGGAGGATGCATCCAGTGACGAAGACCTTATATTCATTGGTCGACCAGTGGATGGATACGCGTGTGAAGAGGACAGATCTACGTCGATGGCTCGAACCAGGAGGCCTCCCGAAGTTATTGAGCCTGCTGGGCTCGAGGCCTCCAACCTCGAGGGAGAGATTTCACAAGAGAGGAGGGGCCGAGGTCCTTCATTACCTGATCTGGCAGCTGGTCCTCGGATGTCGGGGAGCACTCCGAAGGAAATGGGCTCCGACGTGCCTCTGCCTAATCAGAGCGCCCCGGGTTGCTCTACCGAGGCCGATGAGACCGAACCGGTAGATGAGAAATTGACCTTCGAGGAAGCTCAGCGACTTTGCTCTACGGTGAGTTTTGAAGTCATTATAACTTTTTTAATGGGCTTTACTCTACGGTGAGTTTTGAAGTCATTATAACTTTTCTAACTTCGTACTTCCTTCTCTTAAACTGAAGTTTGTTTCTCACAGTCCTTCGATAAACTCAAATCTGGGCTGCTTCCCTGTGAGGGCAAGTTGCATAAATCCTTAAATGGGGAGAAATCTCTCAGGCTCCTTTGTGACAAGAAGGCAAGAGAGCTGATACACCTTCGATCGGAGTTGAATCAGAGTCACGATTATTAAGGCAACCTCGAGAAACAGGTAACCTCCCATCTTCGAAAACTAACATTTTGGTATCGCAGTTGCAGTGAAAGACAGAGACGCTGGAACGCCTTGGAGACGAAGTCAACCAGGTTAATTCTGAATGCAATGAGTTGAAGGCACAAATAGATTTTCATGTTTCGGCCAAACGGCACGCTTTGGCTAAGGTCTCCTCCCTCGAGATACGACTTCGTGGTGCTCGAGAAAGCAACTCGGTCCAGACTAGCAAGATTGCTAACCTTGAAACTGATCTTTTGAAGATGAAGACCGAAGTCGTAGAGGCTCGAGCCGAAGCTGAAGAGGCCCGAGTAAAGGCTGATAAGAGTGCGGTTGTCTACTTAAAAGATGCTACTAACGCTCGGATGAAGTTGCGGGGGGCTTCTGATCGAGAGAGAAAAAGCAATGAGTATGCCCGATGTAGATCCCGGAGGGAGACCCTCGAGGATATTCATAATACGGGCTTTGATCTCTCGGAAGAGATAGACGAGGCTAAGGAAGACGAGATTAATGCCAAGCTCCTCCTCTATACCGACGATGAAGACGATGTTGAAGACGAAGAGGAAAGAGCCGGCGAGGATGCTAGTTCCGAGGGGGTTGATGAAGGCAAAGTCCCCGAGGGGGAGAAGACGAAGTCCCCGATAATAATGGTAGACTAGGTCTTAAAAAGGCTCCCTGTGGGAATGTTGTAAATGTACCTTAGTACCATCATTTATATAAAGAGATCTTTCGTTTTGTCTTCGTCTCTGCTTTTGTTGTTTGAATTTTGATGCTTGCCGTTGAGGTCTTACAAGCTTGATTTTTCCTCATCGAGGTCTTTCGATTAGTCTCAGGGTGAGATGACATCGGCCTTCATATCGAGCGTATGCACCTTTTAGGTGCCTTATAAGTTTGATATCACGGCCTTGTCCGTAATGTCGGGGTTGTGCCTTTTTCAATTTTTACAAGTGCAGTGTTTCTTCATTGAGGTCTTACAAATGGTCCCTTAGGCTCTTTAGCTCAGCCCTGAGGCTCTTTAGGTTGGCCCTGAGGCTCTTTAGGTTGGCCCTGAGGCTCTTTAAGCTGGCCCTTAGGCTCTTATGCCTTGGCCCTTATGCTCTTTAGATTGGGTCGATGTGACCTCTAGTACGACTATAGTTTTCCCTCATTTTGGCTAAAGACTTTTGAAGTTTTGTTTATGCCTTGGCATGTTTTGTGTTCGTCTGACTCTTTGACGGCTCAAACGAGAACCTCGATTATGAGTCGATATGTGATGATGGTTGAGTACCTCGGGAGGTTCTCTTGAAGGCTGATTTTCGAAGCCTCTTTACTGAAGGCTGATTATTTCGAAGCCTTTTTATTGTTTCGAGCTGATGTGATCGAAGCTATTTTGCTTATGCCGAGGGTAGCCTGATTAACCAGTTATTTTTGAACTATTTTTGAAGTATTTGAAGGCCTTTAGTTTTATGGAGGCAGTCAGACGTCTCCGAGCCGCGTTAATTTGGCCAGAGCCTTTTCGATATGACCGTAGTCTTTAGTCCCCGAGTGAGATGACCTTGGCATCTATATCGAGGGTATGCCTTTTTAGGGGTCTTACAAGTTCGGATATATAGCCTTGGCCTTAATATCGGGGTTATGCCTTTTTGAGGTCTTATAAATTTGATGTCGCCTCATGGAGAGCTTACTAGCTCGAAGTTGCGTCGTTGAGCTGTTATAAATTTGATGTCGCCTCATGGAGGGCTTACTAGATCGAAGTTTCCTCGTTGAGGTCTTATAAATTTGAGTCTTTGATGAATCGATGAGCTGGCTGCTGATGACACTCCTCGAGTGTTCGAGAGTATTTGGCTCTTGAGCAGTTTCTTGAGAATAGTGAACTTCTTTTGAGGCAAAAAATATTTTGATGACTAAGAATGCTTCTTTGAATACTTGATACATGTGTACATGTTTTTTGCCTTCGGGGGCTCGACTATTCTACATGGACACGATTCGTTTGACCGTTTGGTCCATTACAACATTGGTCTGTCGAGGCCATCTTCGGCATAAGTTGCTTTCTTTGAAAGGGTAGCCTCCAAGGGTGCTGCCTCCAGTATTCGAGGTTGATTGAAAAGAAGCCTTGAATATTTGTTGAGTTTTTCTTAGGTAGAATATAGGTGTTGCCTCGTTAAAACCTTGCCGGTAAAACCCATTTGGGATAAAACTCGATCTCAGGGAAAAAGAGAGCAACGCATGCTTTAAAACCCAAGGTCTTCGAGCTGGAGGGTGCTCCAACTCCGCTCAATTGAAAACCTGCAATAAGTTAGTATAAAACATAAATGAAAGGGGAGAGGGTTGAACCTTAGCAATTATAGGGTTCGAGCCTCGATACGCTTCAATTTCTTACTCCGAGGACACGGCACAATCCTTTATTCACTCATTCGGGTGCATCCGAGAATGTAGGTTATGTTTGCTACTTGGCTGTTTGCTTGTCTCTTGGCTCCTTCGAGGTAGAGGGTGTCGATGCCGGTGCCACATCATGCACCACGAACATCTCTCTTGCTGCATGCTGCTCCCCGTACACTGTTTTCACTCCGTCCTTCATTGGAAGATTCATCATTTAATGAAGGGTTGACGGCACCGCTCTCATACTGTGTATCCATGGCCTTCTGAGTAAGGCATTGTATCTCATGTCACCTTCGATGACATGAAACTTGGTGTCTTGGATTATACCGGCCACGGTGACTGGGAGGATGATTTCTCCTTTGGTCGTCTCGCTCGCCATATTGAATCCATTGAGGACTCGAGAGGCGAGCACAATCAGATCGAGCAGTCCGAGCTACTCCACTACCCTCGACCTAATTATGTTGGCTGAGCTACCTGGGTCTACGAGCACACGTTTAATTTGAAATTTATTCAAAAGGAAAGAATCTACCAGTGCGTCATTAGGAGGCTGAGACAAGGTCTCGATGTCCTCTTCGCTGAATGAAAGAGCATTTTTCGGTATGCAGCTTCGAGTTCGCTTTTCCCTGGTGATGGATACTGTTGTTCTCTTGAAAATGGGTCCCTGTGGGACGTCGACTCCTCCGATGATCATGTGGATGATGTGCTGAGGTTCTTCCGGTTCGTTTTTTCTATTCGCCTCTCTTTCCCTAAATTGGTTATTAGCTCGGTCGCTGAGGAACTCTCGAAGGTGACCTTCGCTGATAAGTCGGGCTACCTCTTGTCGAAGCTGTCTGCAATCCTTGGTCCTATGACCATGAGTGCCATGATATTTGTATACTAAGTTGGGTTTCTTTGTGAAGGATCTGACAGTATGGGTTTTGGCCACCTGATATCTTCGATCTTACCTATGACTGATACAATATTTGAGACATCGATGTTGAAGTTGTACTCAGATAACCGAGGCGCCTCTACTGACCCAGTGTGCCTATCGAACCCGGTTTTGCTCATGAGTCCCCGGGAACCTTGGCCTCGATCGATCTTTCTATCGCTCCGGGGTATGTTGCGCCTCGAGGCATTTCTTCAATCATCTACATACAGTTGGTATCTTTCTTTGTTTGGTCTTGATTCCCCTTCTTCAAACCTAGACTTCTTTGCCAAGAGCCTGCTTGGGTATACCGATCACGAGGGGGCCCCTAATTGGTCGTCCTCGACCCTGATCTTCGATTGATACCTTTTGTGTACATCCGCCCAAGTTACGGCGGGCTACTTAATCAAATTTTGGTTTATCTTCTTCAAAGCTATCGAGCTTCTTTCATTCAAGCCCTGAGTGAAGGCTTGAACCGCCCAGTCATCGGATACTGGCGGCAATTCCATTCGTTCCATCTGAAAGCGGGATACGAACTCCTTCAACATCTCGTTCTCCCTCTGTTTAATTTTGAAGACATCGGACTTCCTTGTTGCGACCTTAATGGCACCAGCGTGCACTCTCACAAAGGAGTCTGTCAACATGGCAAACAAATCTATTGAGTTCGGGGGGAGGTTGTGATACCACATCATGGCCCCCTTGGACAGTGTTTCTCCAAACTTCTTCAACAAGACGAACTCGGTCCCGTCGTCCTTTAAGTTTTTCCCTTTTATACCACAAGTATAGGTGGTAATATGCTCATTAGGATCTGTGGTCCCGTTGTACTTTCGGGTATCGGGCATCCTGAACTTCTTCGTAATGGGCTTCGGAGCCACGCTCGACAGAAATGGTTTCTGCACGAACTTCTTTGAGTCTAACTTCAAAATCGGAGGTGCGACCGTGATTTGGTCGACCCTCGAGTTATAGCTTTCTACTTTTTTGTCGTTGGCCTCTATCTTCTTTTCTCCTGATTCAATTCTTTTGGTGAGATCCTCAAGCATTCTCACAACAGTGGGGTCTGTTCCTGACCCGTTATTACTCGATCTTTTTGGTTCTTGCTCGACTCGAGGAGCTGTTTCTGGCCCTGCCGTGCTCGGGGTTTTTTGTTGTCTCTGTATCTGAACAATGGCAACCTGTTGTGCTTGCAACATCTCGAAAAAAATGATTTCTAGGCTGACTTCATTTCGAGCATGTGTTATTTGTGCGTCAGGTTGGACTTCTCCTTGCACGCTTCCCCCGACATCCGTACCCAAATATGTGCATATACCAATATACGAGCCAACATCAAATGGGTTCGGAATAGGTGCTAATCCGGGGTTGAGCGGTGGCACACCGGCTGCTGAAGCTGCTGTATTATTTTCCCCATGAAAACTAAGGCCATTGTTGCCATGCACTGGTGCGTTAGCTGAGTTTGACATGTTTTAGCCTGAAATCCAAAAATCTTGGACAAGAAAAAGTGTGAATAATAACGTGTGTTGTCAGAAAACTAGCACTAAAATAATCACTATTATCTTTAGCCCCACAGTGGGCGCCAAACTATTTACCTTGAAAATGGTTTTAACAATTATATTTGATTTGTGGTTCTAAAAAGATGTGATCTATTCTAACATTAGTTGATTATTGGGAAGTGACAAGCGCAAGTAATGAAAATGAGATAAGCAAACTGAAGTTATCACAAGGCTGGGCCTCGAGCTGGACGGAACAGGGGGGCCTCGGGGTCTAGCTAAGATGGTAAGTAATGAGCAATCGACAAAGATATAGCGATATTGGGGGCCTTGGGGATAGCCTTTAGCGGCTAATGATTAGCAATAATGAATAATAGTAAATGAAGATAACAAACGAAGAACACTAAGTAAGGAGAAATAAATCTGAGAGATAATAATGAACAAAGAGAGCAGAGAATGTTCTATTGTATTGAATGTATGTGTTCAATATTCATGTGTTACAAAATGACAGGGGTCCCCTTTATATAGGAGGGGGAATCCCAACATAGTACATGTCTAATTAATGCAGATAAATACTATTGGTACAGCTATATAACGACTCAGTACAGACTTGTACCATTCTTGCAGACCTGGTCAGCTTTAGCAACATGTCCTTGGGAATTTCCCGCCTTTCCATGATGATCATCGATTCATACTGCTCCGAGGTGGACCATAGTGAACCTCCGATATGCTCCCTCGAGGGGTGTACCTCGGGGTCAAACTTCAAATTCCACAACGGGCTTCTCGAGGCCAGTCGTGGAGTGCCACAATGTTCTCAAAATCAGACTCCCCAATTTTTGCTGTATACAATTCATTTTAGCTTTCATTTTCTTGCAACCAAATTCTCCTACAAGGTTTCAACAAAATTCTTGCAACCAAACAATTCCAATGAAAATTATTAGAACCGTAGCAACGTAAAATTTTGCGGTTCTAAAGGAGTACAGTGCAATCTTTTCCAAAAATATTGTACGGATTTTTCCCTACTCCAGCTATGTTAAGGTTATCTCTTATTTCTTTTTGACATGATCTACACTACACGAACGAAACGAGGAAATGCACAACTTCCATAAATGACTCTATTCATAGAAATACTAGAGATACTTGTGTTCTTAATTCCCATGTGTCATATTATTTTATCATCTGTTCATGGGTCTAAAAAAAATACGTAAGTTGGTAAAGTTTATTTTATGATATTAATCAGAGGCATAATGGTCTTATGACGTACCGAGAGATTTTATTAAGGTATTTCATATGCATTTCATGCATTTATACATGCACATTGACCCATGACCAGATGGCGTTATATACGCGTATATATATATATATATATATATATATATATATATATATGGTCTATGGAAAAGGTTATGACATTATATATGCACCACCACCTGATCAGCTGGTATACGTTGATGATTTTGCCCACAGTGGCCGAGATGATATGATGGGAGCCATCAGAGGCTTGATGATGTTATGAACACATGTACCTATGCATGACATGTCATTCATACGCATATGCATGACACTATAAGTATTAAATGATATACATAGTTATCCAGACTTACAGGTTGAGTCATGTACTCCATGATTCTTCCATGTTCTTTATATACTGATTTACATGCCTTACATACTCAGTACATTATATGTACTAACGTCCTTTTGTTGGGGACGCTGCATTCATGCCTGCAGGTATAGATAATCAATTTGACGATCCCTCATAGTAGACGAGATTAGCATTCAGCGAAGGATCGGTAAGACTCCACTTCATTCGGAGTGCAGCCGAGTCTATGAGTCATCATGTCAGAGTTTTACTATAGACTTATGGGTAGGCCGGTACCCTGTCCCATTGATGTCGAATAATCTTAGAGCTTTTGTAGACACAAAGGTTCATTTTGTACAGTATTGCAGAGGGAATGACGGCCCATATGTATTCATGTTTTAAGAAAAATGATTTAGTGATACAGTGTTTTCCCACTTACACTTGTACATTATGAGTTGTGGCCACGTTGGCCCATAGTTACAAAAGGAATGAGTTCAGCCAACTCGACCTATGTATGTTCTAGTTTTGGTCGAATGATCATGAGTTACAGAGTGGTTCACTTGGGCCAGCACGGCACCTAGTGCCAGCCACGCCTCCCAAGGTTTGGGGCGTGACAAAGACCTCGCACATCGTATCGGAATGGGATGGATGAAGTGTAGGCTCGCTTCCGGTATTTTATGTGATAAGAACTTGCCGCCAAGAATTAAGGGAATGTTTTATAGAGTGGTGGTTCGATCGGCTATGCTGTATGGGGCTGAGTGTTGGCCAGTCAGAACTCCCACGTGCAGAAGATGAAAGTAGCAGAGATGATGATGTTGAGATAGATGTGTGGGTATACCAGGAGAGATAAGATTGAGAATGAAGTTATCCGAGACAAAGTGGGAGTAGCCTCCGTGGAGGACAAGATGCGGTAGTCGAGACAGAGATGGTTCGGACATGTTAAGAGAAGAAGCATAGATTCCCCTGTTAGGAGTGTGAGAGGTTGTCCATGGCGAGTTTGAGAAGAGGTCGAGGTAGGTCTAAGAAGTACTGGGGAGAGGTGAATAGACAGGACATGGCGCTGCTTCAACTTACTGAGGACATGACCCTTGATAGGAGGGTGTGGAGGTCGAGGATTAAGGTAGAAGGTTAGTGGGTAGTTTTTAGTGGCTCACCGATAGTCTTAGTAGCACGCATATTCCTTCATATTCTTAGTTTTGTATTATGTTATGTAGTTTTGTTCGTCTCAGGTATTGTATCCCATATTGCTAGTATTTGGTACTACTTATCCTTTATCTCTCCCTTTTTCTTTTCTCTTCCCTCTTTCTTCCTTTCTTGCTATCCACTTCTTCTTATTACCCTTCATGAGCCGAGTATCTATTGGAAACAGTCTCTCTACCTGTTAGATAGGGGTAAAGTCTGCGTACAAACTACCCTCCTCAGACCCCGCCTGGTGGGAACATACTGGGTTTTTTGTTGTTGTTATTGTTGTGAATTTTATTTTCTCACTTTGTTTTGGCCAACGTTTTAGGAGAAAAAACCATAGGGACTTCCCGAATAATCTAAGGTGAGTTCCTACTCAAAACCCATTGATTATAACATCAAATTAACAAGGATTAATATCAAATTTTCTTCCGAATGCATAGATTCTTAAAATCCAACAACGAGCACTTGAGGTGGAATATTGAGAATCCTTCAAAGGTAAGAACTTTATCTTTTCTTAGTTATTGTAATCAACTGGGAATGGTTTAGAATGATCCTAAGCCATAAATTATTTTGGGCATTAATTAAACCATGATGAACATAGTTTCAGGCACAAAACCCCTAGTTTTTGGAAAAGAGGTAGAAACCTAAAATTTTGATAATGTCTTAACCTTTATCTACTTTAATTATATGTAGAGTGATTGCTTGAGCATTGCGACTTAAATTTGAGTTAATTTAATGGGATTCCAGGCATGTCTCCTTTGAAAATCTTTTCAACTAAAAAGGTATTTTGATAGCATCCATGACAGCTCAACGTCATTAAAGAGAGATGGATGAAGCTTTGGAAGCTCCAAGAAGGCCAATGACAAGATCTCAAATAAATAAATTTCAAGACAAGCTCAATGGGATTCAATTGACAAATAAAAAGTATTTTATGTAGAAGAAGAGCTTCGGCCCAAGGAAGATCTTTTGGTGAAGTCTTACAACTATTTGCAGGCTCAAATTAAAGTCCAAGATAAGGTAGAATGGAGCCCAAATCTGCCCCAAAAAGGAGAAACTACAAAAATCCAAAAATAGTATTATTTGTCTTTAAGACTATGCTTTATTCAATTGAATAACTTTAAAGCTTATTGAACAAAGTGTGGGTAGTCTTCTATACCCTAGGAAATATCTTTCCTATTAATTATTTTCTTTGACCAGACCTTTATAAGATTCTATATAAAGGGTACTTAGTTCTTTATTGTAACTTACAACATTGAAGATTATTAATATTATAATTGTCAATTCTTTTGAACCTTTGTGAATTTTACTTTGAGATTTATCTTTCAACCCTTAACTAGTTCATAGCTTATGGTAGTAAGATAATCCTCATTCATGTGATATTTTGGGTTTCTTTTGATATTCTTTAAAGCCGGGAAATTTCTTGACTAGTTGTTGTCGTAAGTTATTCAAACTAGAAGTCAAGATCCGACTCTAGTTCTTGATTTGTTTATTTCTAGTGAAGGTGATTGAATTCATAACCAACTTGTTGTCACTAGGATCTTTCCAAAGCCTATATTAACATCATCTCAGGATTCTTGGATCTTCCTTGAATTACATATATCTAGTTTATTTTCTTGCTTTCTCAAGTTCAATTATATTCTTTTACTGCTTCTTCATTTTTCTTCTTATTTTCTTTAAGTACTTAGATCTCCAACCTTTGTGTTATCAATTGGTCTAAGAGCGGTTCTATCAAGATTCTAGTCGTGATAATTTTGGGCATTTCTTGAAACAAAAGAGCAAAATAAAAGGTAAGAATCAAAAAATTTACTATAGTAGTAAACTATAATACATTATCAGAGCAAAGAAAAAAATGATAATCTGTCCAAAAAATAAAAGAAAGAAAAAAGGATAATATTGCTCTTCAAAAATCAGATTTTATCTGTGTTTGTTTCAAAAATCAAGAAGGGAAACATGAAGAGTGGATCCTAGAGCTTTAAGAATGGATAAGAAAAATTAATTTTTCTTACTCCTTTGATCTTGTTCTAAAATCCTTTCTTCTCTGTTCAAGTCATGTTTCAACTAAATCCTGCTATTTTTGTTGGTTTTTTCACTTTCTTTAGTGTCTCAAAGTTTCTTATTTTACTACTAAGGGCTTTGGTACGAGTTGGATCTAATTATAAATCCACAAAGTATTTTCCCAAAGGTTAATTGAGGAGAGAAAAACAAGAGTGGGTATGAAAAATTGAGAAAAAAGTCAAAGTTTGATGATAACCATTATGTTTTTTAAAAGATGTCCAATACATTCGTGTGATGATGAATGGAGTCTCTTTAGGAAGCCGAGATCCGAGTAAGAAATAATTTTACTCTACAAGCTATGCACCAATAATTCGAGAGATGGAACTTGAAATTCCAAGAGATAGGGGTCACGACCCAAAATCCTACCAAAGGTGTCGTGATGACACCTAATCTCTAAGACTAAGTACGCCTATCACTTAATAATATAAAATCAGTAAAACATGATATAATAATGTAGAGTTTAATATAGAAACATAAATAAACTCAATACAGACCAAAATGGCAATACTCAATACATCTCCCAAGATCTACGTAGTACAAAGTCATGAGCTCTAACTAAATACTTACGGAATATTTAAAAAACCATACTGTTCGAATGTAAAATCAACATTATCAACATATAGGATGAGACTCCAAGGGTCTGTGACAACATGCAGCTCTACCTTGAATCCTCACGAATGATGCAAGCTCTTACTCTCAAGATCTGATGCCTCCAACACCTGGATCTGCACAAAAATATACAGAAGTACAGTATGAGCACATCTCATTCGCTATCCAGTAAGTATCTAAACTAAGCTCAGTGAGGTAGTGATGGGGTTCAATCCATGTGATACCACTAGTCAATAACCTATGCAATAAATCACTAACTGTCAATAGAATATGTAAGGAAAAACAATATCAACCATCTCGTAGAACATGTGATAACAACTGAATGTAGAAAAAAACTGATTTTTGTCAATAAGTAATTAAATAGAACTAAATTCATATGATAGCATGCCAAATATCACTAAAAATCTTTTTAAAAAATACGATACATAATTTTAAGAAAAAATGCATGCGATCAAAATATCAATCTCGTTGCAGCACATAAACCACATCAAGAAAGATACCCCAAAATCATCACAAGACATCATCAACAAGTCCACCCTTATTTCACCGCATGTGCACATAACAATAAAATTCCCTCTTTATTTCGCCACATGCGCATATCACCACCCTTATTTCGCCACATGGGTAGCCCGATAAAATGCCACCCTTATTTCGCCCCACGCGCACAACAATAATCACAATCGCACAGTAAAGATCTAGTGCTGACACTCCCAATAAATCCGCTCAACATGTCCACATGTGCCACAATATCACAAAAAAATAATACCTAAGTTTCATCAAAGATATAAGTTCACAAATTGTCAACAAAATGCAAGATCATGACAATAACATAAAAATGTGCATGGGTGTTCAACGCATAAAGCATGACTATGGATAAGTCAAATGTAGCAATAATGATCATGTAGTCACAAAGTGATTTAAGCATGTTTTTTATAAAGTACATCACTAAATTAAGGAATATTAATAGTCTAAGGCCTAATTCGGTCATAAGCCACACATAGCACCCATGTACACGCTCGTCAGCTCGTGTACAAGTCAGTTTTCACATAACATGAATAAAAAATTAAGGTTAAATCCTAAGGGGTATTCCCCTACACATGGTTAGACAAGATACGTACGTCACAAGCCAAATCAATACTCTTAAAAGCACTTGCCTCTCGAATTGGCCTTTGAACGGGCCAATTCTAGCCAAAAACAAATCAATAACATCAAACATTGCTATACAAACTGATTTCAATTAATAAAGCTCCTATCTTAAAATATCAAAAATTCAACCAATAAGTCAGTCTGGGTCCGCCTCCCGTAACCCGATAAAAGTCACAAATCCCAACTCCCATTCAAATACGAGTCCGACCATACAAGTTTTATCCAAGTTTGACTCCGAATCGGGGTTCAATTTTTTTTTTTTTTTTGAAAAGTCTTGCCAAAACACTAAATTTCTCTCACTTAGATTCAACAATCAAATGCCAAACTCAAGGATGGAATCATAAATAATAATCAAATCTAAGTCAAAAACACTTACCCCAATCCAAGTAGTGAAAATCACCTAAATCTGAGCTCCTAATCTAAAAATATGATAAAATGAGCCCAAAGTCCCAAAATAAGAACTTAAAATACCTGCCCAGTTATACCCATCATGATTGCGGGAACTACTTCACGATCGTGAAGAATAAAACCTCAACTTCCACCGGATTACCCTATGTGAACGCGGCCCCTGGCTCGCGATCGCGCTTCACCATCACCTAGGTCTACACGAATGCGATGGTCTTCCACGAACGCGAAGGCTAAACCAGTTGCCTTCCTTAGGCTGACACTGGTAACTAGATATTTCAGCCTACTATTTGCCTCTGTTGCTTAGATTTTAGGTCAAAATGCATTAAGGTATTCTTGAAAACTAACTTAAGGTGCTTACTTGCAGGTTTTGATCAAAAGGAGGCAAAGAAGCTAAAATAAACTCATAAATGAGTCAAACTTGCACAAGCCCAAAGAATGGAACTGGAGCGCTGTCAGTGCTATTATTACGCGGTCGCGTAAGATCCTCCGCTGAGGCGGTTACAAATATGATGTCGCAAAAATAAAGTTCAGAGAGATGGAATTGGGCTCAAAGTAGACCGCTGACCGCGTTACAAAAACGCGGCCACGAAACCGTTGTGGCGGCAGCAAAATGAAATTGCACTGAGAGCGGAAGATAAAGAATCGGAGACCTTGCAATCTTGGGCCAAGCAAAGAACGCGGTTCGCATCAACATTACGCGGCCGCGTATCCACCTGACGCTGAGGCAGTGAAAAGTCTGCTGGGAACAATATCAACGTTCAGAGAGTTTGCAACAAAGATAAAATGAGGAACGCGGTCCGCGAACATTTTACGCGGCGGGGATAGAAGCAAACGCGAACGCGAATGCGAACGCGATTTTATTTACGCGGTCCGCGAAACAAACTCCAGCCCAGATCCATGTGAAGAAAAATGCGGACCACGCTTGTTATTTCGCAGTCACGGATGACTAAACACGAACGCGCCCAGTTTTACGCTGTTAGCGGGACCACTGTTGGGGCATTTTTGTCCAGTAATTTCAGCTGTGTATAAATAGATCTTTTTCACATTTTTAGGTTATCTTTTATATTAGTGAGCTTGTGAACAGCCGTACTTTACCACTTAGAGTAATTTTAAAGTAGCTTTAGCTTATATTCTTATATTTTGTTCTTGTAATCAACTTTTATGTCTTATATTTCATCTCCATCTTTGACTTCTACCTTAATTATGAGTAGCTAAACCCATTAGCTAGGGTTGTGACCCAACCCTAGTGTGGGTATTTAATGGGTCTTCAATTTTAGGGCTTATTTGTTTATCGGTTAGTGATATTTATCTTGTTTCATGATTTAACTATTGAATTGGTGGTTGCATACACTGATTCGTGCCTTTTTTACTAGGGCTTTTCTTGAGAAAGAGGGCCCAAGTCTAGGTAAAAAAGGCTAACAAGATATTGGGGTGAATTCAAGAGATTGATATCCCCAATTAAAGGGTTAAACCTAGAGATAGTAATACCCGACTTGAGCCAATTTCACTTGCACTGTTTGAACAACGAATTAGGCTTGAGAAAGTCAATTCGGGCAAAGTCACTCAAACCACCGAGGGGTAAGGAGTGAGTAATCATTTGTGAAGGTTATATCGGGACCCCAAATATAACAAGCTAGTCCTAATTTCTAGACCCTATTAGATACTCGCCTAGGTGTAAGTCACTTCCCTAGTGCTTTTTATCAATTGAGAAAACTTCTACAAAAATATTATACTTAGATTATTTTTAGCAATTAATAGTAATATAATTAGAATAGAATCAAACCCACTCATGGTTAGAAGTGCAACTAAAGACAACGCACATAGCTAGATTAGATAGAAACCCAACTCCCAACCAATATTAACTCCCTGTGGATATCGATCCCGACCTTTCCGGTAAAACTGCATCGACCACTCCTCGCCATTATATAGTGGTGCAGGGTTTGAACCGATCACTTTTGGGCGCCATTGCCGGGGAGTTAAACGGTTTTGACTATCGATCTGACTAGTTGTGTGTATTGTTTTATTTTCTTCTATTTTACTAATTTGTTTGTGTTAATCACTTTAGGTACAAATGGATGATCCTCTCGACAATGTTCTTCCGGGGGAGGAGGTAGAAAATAATGGTGATGATGAGGCTCATTTGGTGCCTCAAGCTCAAAGAAGGTGCCGCCAGGCCAATGAAAATATTCCAGACCCTCCCCGACCTCCTCCGCGAGCAGCTCCGCGTGTGCTTCCAAATGAAAGTTATGCTAGTGCGATTGTCCCACCCAGAATCTGGGTGGGCAATTTCTAGATTACAAATGTGATGTTGACCTTATTGGAGAAACGAGGGTTCTTCACAGGTGCTCCCCATCAGAATGCTTATAAACATCTAAAGGGCTTTGTAGATACTTGTTAGGGAAGCAAACAAACAAACATGTTGGAGGATGCATTGAGACTGGGATTGTTCCCTTTCTCACTGAGAGGGAAAGCTTTGGATTAGCTCGAAAGGCTTCCAAACCATTCTATCACTACGTGGGATGAATTGGCTGGCAAGTTTATAGCCAAGTTTTTCTCACCTGGACATATGGCATCTTTAAGGGATGAGATCTTAGGGAACATAATGAACCCCTTCATGAAATTTGGGAGAGATATAGGACTATGGTCAAGGAATGCCCTAATAATGACATGACAGAAGCAATGATCCAATAGACATTTTATCGGGGTATACACACGACCAATCAATGTGTTGTGAACCAACTAGCAGGGGGAAATTTTATGAAGCTAACATATGCAGAGTCCTGTGACATTCTTGATGAAATAGCTGACACTTCTTCAGCTTGGCAAAGTTGGGCCAATGTTCCCCAAGGTGACCTGAATATAATCAATCTTCACAAGGAACTCCAAGACCATGGATAAGCCATAGCTGAGTTGATAACAACCATGAACCAGCTAGCTAAAGCACAGCTTCATCAGATTCAAGGACCAAAGGAAGTAAATGCAATGGAAGGGATCAATATAATGGTCAACAAGAAGAGACAGCATGGTCAGCAAGTGCAAAGCAATAATGATCAATATGAGCAAAAGTGGAAGTGGCTACAACCAAGATGATTCATATGATGACCAAAGTGAGGAAGTATTGTATGCCAACAACTACCAAGGACAGCGGAGCAATGCTCCAAATCAACAATGGAGATCGCAAGGGAATAATCAAAATTGGAACAGTCAAGGGCAAGGAAACTGGGACAATAACAGCAACAACTCAAACAATTGGGGGAACAACAACCAGAATTGGGGTGGCAACAACAATTGTAATGGCAATAACAACAACAATTGGGGCGGAAATGGAAATCGGGGGTCGGGCTTTCAAAGGCCCCGGATGTATCAACAACCCAATAATCCACCTCCATATCCATCCCAAGGGCCGAGTTCTTCAAATAATTAAATGGGGCGGATCGAGAATATGTTCAAACAAATGATGGAAAGGATTGTCGATTCTAATGCTAAAATTGCCTCCCATACTACTTCCATCCGCAATATTGAACTACAAATGAGTCAAATCTCGCAAGCATTGAACACTCTCCCTTAGGGGGCTCTACCAAGTGACACGGTAGTAAACCCAAATGGCGGGAACAATACAAACCATGCAATGGCGATGACAACAAGGAGTGGTAGAGTTTGTGAAGCAAGTACCTCCAAGCAAAAGAGAGTTGTGAGTGATGATATTGAAGTGCAAAATGATGATGTTCAAATAGTTAATGAGAAAGTGAGTGAAGAGAATTTTAATGATGAAGTGAGAATTGACATTCATGACAACAAGGAGGAGACTTAAAATGACGTGAACCCGTCTAAGGAACACATAATAGACATACCGAAAATGGTAGTGCCAAAAGTCAAGGCTCCTTTTCCAAGGCCTCCTCCGCCTTATCCTCAAAGACTTCCAAAGCAAAAGAATGAAAATCAATTCAAGAAGTTTATTGAGATGATGAAAAGCTTTTCTATCAATGTGCCCTTGGTAAAAGCTCTTGAGCAAATGCCGGGATACGCCAAGTTTATGAAAGACTTGGTAACTTAAAAGAGATCTATGGAATTTGAGACCATCAAAATGACTCATCAAGTTAGTGCCATTGTGCACTCGATGGCTCCCAAGCTTGAAGATCCCCGCGCATTTACAATTCCATGTACCATTGGGAGCGCGGATTTTGCAAAGGCTTTATGTGATTTGGGTGCAAGTATAAATTTGATGCCTTACTCCGCATTAAAAACTTTGGGTATTGGTCAACCGAGAGCTACTTAAATGAGATTTTAAATGGTGGATAGAATAATGAAGAGTCCCCTTGGTATTATTGATGATGTTCTTGTAAGGGTAGACATGTTTATCTTGCCTGCTGATTTTGTGATTCTCGACTACGAAGTCGAATATGAGGTGCCTATAATCTTGGGAAGGCCTTTCTTAGCAACAAGGAAGGCATTGGTGGATTTTGAAGTCGGGGATCTCACTTCTGGGTGGGCGACAAAAAGGTTGTCTTCCACGTGTGCAAATCAATAAGGCAGCCGAATAGTACTGAGGTTTGCTCTTTTGTGGATCTTGTGATGGAAGTGATAATTGATGATACAAGTGAAATGATCAATGTGGAAGATCCTATGGAAGCTATTTTGTTAAACCATGAGGATGATCTAAGGGATGGCTTGGTTGAATGTGCAAACGCCTTGCAAGGAATGGGATCTTACTCCTATGGGCTCCGTAAACTCTCATTGGACTTGCAAAATCGGAAGACTCCAATGACAGCCCTCGATCGAGGAGCCACCAACATTGGAGTTGAAGCCTCTCCCATCACACCATAGGTATGAATTCTTAGCCCTTCTTCTACATTACCTGTTATTCTTTCGGCTTGCTTAACCAAAGTGCAGGCAAACTCCACTCTTGAGGTGCTTCAAAGAAGAAAAAAGGCAATTGGATGGACCTTAACTGACATTTGGGACATAAGACCCGCCTTTTGCATGCATAAAATAATACTTGAGAATGATGCAGAACCGTCCGTGGAACATCAACGGAGGTTGAACGAGGCTATGCAAGAGGTCATCAAGAAGGAGATTATCAAATGGCTTGATGCAAGGGTTATCTATTCAATCTCAGACAGTTCATGGACTTCACCGGTGCAATATGTGCCAAAAAAGGGGGTATGACTGCAGTGAAAAATGAGAAAAATTAGTTGATCCCTACTAGGACCGTGACCGGATGGAGGGTGCATGGACTACAGAAAGATGAACAAAGTGACCCGCAAAGATCATTTTCCATTTCCTTTTCTTGATGACATACTAGACAGACTTGCTTGGCCTGCCTACTATTGTTTCTTGGATGGGTACTCAGGTTACAATAAGATTCTCATATTCCCAGAAGACCAAGAGAAAACCACCTTCACCTGTCCGTATGGGACCTTTGCATTCTCTCGGATGCCGTTCGGATTTTGTAATGCTCCGCTACATTTCAGCGGTGCATGATGGCTATATTTACGGACATGGTGGAGGACTTTCTCTAAGTCTTTATGGATGATTTTAGTGTGGTTGGAAACACATTTGAAGAATTCTTGCAAAATCTTGACAAGATCCTATCCCGATGTGAAGAGACAAATCTTGTGCTTAATTGGGAAAAATGCCACTTTATGGTCGAGGAGGGCATTGTCCTCATCCATAAGATCTCGAAGAATGGAATAGAAGTGGACAAGGAGAATATAGAAGTGATGTCAAAGCTACCTCCTCCGACTTCCGTCAAGGGAGTTAGAAGTTTTCTTGGGCACGCGGGGTTCTACCGAAAGTTCATCAAAGACTTCTCCAAAGTGGTGAACCCCTTTTGCAAGCTACTAGAGAAGGATGAAAATTTTGATTTCAATAAAGAGTGCATGAAGGATTTTGAGCTCTTGAAATATAAATTGACAACCACTCCAATCATTACCGCACCAAATTGGAGCTTTCCCTTTGAGCTTATGTGCGGCGCAAATGATGTTGCAGTAGGAGCGGTCTTGGGGAAAAGGGTGAACAAGATGTTTCATCCGGTGTACTATGCAAGCAAAACTATGAATGATGCCTAGGTTAATTATACAGTGACGAAGAAAGGGTTGTTAGAAATTGTGTTCGCCATGGAGAATTTTAGGCCTTATCTCATGGGTGCTAAAGTGATTGTTCATAACGATCACGCGACGCTCCGATATTTGATGACAAAGAAGGACTCAAAATCTAGATTGATGAGATGGGTTTTGTTGCTTCAAGAATTTGACCTCAAAATCATTGATAGGAAAGGAAGTGAAAATCAAGATACTGATCATTTATTCCGTCTAGAAGAGGAAGGGAGGCGCAAAGATGGTATTGAAATTAATAATGCTTTCCTGGATGAGAAACTCCTCTCAGTTTCTATGAATGGTATGCCTTGGTTCGCGGATGTTGCCAATTTCCTTGTTACGGGCATTGTCCCATGTGAGCTCTCTTCTAACCAAAGGAAGAAACTCAAACATGATAGTTTGGACTATTATTGGGATAAGCCTTACTTGTTCAATATTTGCAATGATGGAGTGATTCGTAGGTGTGTCTCAGAGAAGGAGCAAGGGATCATACTTGATGTTTGTCATTCCTCTCCCTCCGGTGGTCATCACGGTGGGACGAGAACTGCTTCCAAAGTTCTTAGTTGTGGTTTATATTTGCCAACCTTGTATAGAGATGCAAGTGAGCTTGTCAAGAGATGTAATGAATGTCAGAGAGCTGGGGGAATATCAAAGAAGGATGAAATGCCTCTCACCACTATTCTTGAAGTTGACATTTTTGACGTGTGGGGCATAGACTTCATGGGCACTTTTGTGAGTTCGTGTGGCAGTACTTACATTCCGGTGGCGGTTGATTATGTTTCAAAGTGGGTCGAAGTCGCGGCTTTTCCCAACAACGAAGCCCGGAGTGTAGTGGCGTTCCTCAAGAACATTTTCACACAGTTTGGTACTCCTTGGGAAATTATCAGTGATGGGGGGTCTCATTTCTGCAATTTGGCATTTGACACTTTGTGTGACAACCCAAAGGGTCATCACCTATTTTATTACCCATTCCGTACTCTCGAGGCCTTGAAAACCTCATTTGTTGTTGCCTCAATTTGCGTGCGCAGTCCGAGTGCGTAGCCGGACAGCTTAAATATGAAATTATGTGAAAATATGCTAAGATTTGATATTAAAATGAATAAATTTGACTTCGGTCAACATTTTGGGTAAACAGACCCGGACCCGTGATTTGATGGTCCCGGAGGGTTCGTAGGAAAATATGGGACTTGCTCGTATGCCCGGAATCGAATTTCGAGGTCCCAAGCCCGAGAAATGAATTTTTGAGTAAAATTGTTTTCTGAAAATATTTAAGGAAATTGAAAATGAAATCTGATTTGAAAGTGATGATATCGGTCCCGTATTTTTGTTTTGGCGCCCGGTACAGGTCATATATATGGTTTAAGCTTTTTTTGTGAAGTTTGGTTGAACTCGGATTTCGTTTGACGGGTTTCGGACTTGAAATGGAAAATTTGATGTTATACGAAATTTGATAGAATTCATGGATTTTGAGGCCTAATTCGATGTATATGATGTTGTTTTGGCGATTTGATCGCACGGATAAGTTCGTAGGATGTTGTGGGAGTTATCTGTGAAATTTGGTATCATTCCGAGTTGTATAGGTCAGTTCGGCACGTTGTTAGCGAAGTTTAGAAACCTTAAAATTCCTAAGTTTGGTTCTTGAGGTTTGGGGGTGTTATTTCGAGTTTTAGCGTTGTTTTGAGTGTTCCGAAGGCTCGAGCGAGTCCGTAATATGATTTGGGACTCGTTGGTATATTTGGACTAGGGCTCGGGTGGGCCCAGGTGCCTTTCGGGCACCTAACGGAGCTAAAAACCAGCAAACAAGGCTGCTGGTGCACCTACTCTGGTGTCACCGCAGGTGCGGTTGCCCAGCATCGCAGGTGCGGTCCCAGGCATCGCAGGTGCGATCACCAGTGGCCTGGCCAGCCATCGCTGGTGCGGAGCATTTCTCGCAGGTGCGAGACCGCAGGTGCGGTCCCAACTTCGCAGGTGCGATCCCAGACCCCCTAGCCCAATTCCGCAGGTGCGAGATTCTTCTCGCAAGTGCGAGACCCCAGGTGCGGTCCCCAGAGCCGCAGGTGCGAGTTCACTGTTCAGGCAGTGAGTTTTAAAAACGGGTTTTAAACCCATTTTTCTCATTTTCCATCTTCTTCCTTAGGCGATTTCCTCCATTTTTAAGAGCTATCAACCAGGTCTCATAAGGTAAGTGAATTCCACCTGGAAATTTGTTTCATGCATGCATCCTAGCCTAATTAACTACATAAACTAGTGCAAAAATTCAAGAAATTGGGTAGTAACCTAGAACTTGTGATCACTTTAGAATTTTCTGTGAATTGGCCATGAAATCAAGTAAAAATCGTATATTTATGATCATTAGGATTTGGGTGAGTGTTCCCTTCGAGAATTTCAAGAATCCGATCGAGCGGGCCCGGGGTCGAATTTTGATAATTTTGGAAGAATACTAGGAAATGGATAATTAGGCCATGTAATTGAATCATTGAATCCTTATTAATATACTTGAGTTAATAATGTCTAGATAATACCATTCCGGAGTCGAATTCTAAAGGAAATGCGGTATTAGAGGGTTGATTGCTATACTTTGGATCCGAGGTAAGTGTTTGGTCTAACCTTAGCTTGAGGGAATATGAGTTGAGTATTATCTGCTATTTGCTAATTGTCAAATACGATGTATACGCATGGTGACGCGTATCTATACATTGGTGTGTAGCATGACCGTGAGTCCCTATATTGTGAATATTCTGACTTTGTTGTAATTTCTATGCCTAATTGTGGATTTCTATCCGTTGTAAAGGGCATGTGAAGGGAATTGTAATCTTTAAACATCTTTGGAGCATTGGCTCAAATTAATATATGAGATAATTACATCTTTGGAGCATTGGCTCAAATTGTAAAACGAATAATGAACAGATATGAGATAATTACATCTTTGGAGCATTGGATCAAATTGTAAAACGAATAATGAAGAGATATGAGATAATTTCATCCTTGGAGCATTGGCTCAAATTGTGAAACGAATGATGAAGGAATATGAGATAATTACATCCTTTGGAGCATTGGCTCGAGTAATAGAATAAATTATGGAAATGAAAGTGAAAGAAAGAGAAAGAGTTATTGAAATGTACCCTTGCCGGGTCATCGTTGTATAGTTCCCTTGCCGGGATTTAATTGTTTAATTGATGTTCCCTTGCCGGGATTTAATTGTTTAATTGATGTTCCCTTGCCGGGATTTCTATTTTTACTCTGTTTATTTCCTTGCCCTTGTTTGTGATTGTTGTTTGGGTGAGGAAGACTGTTAAAGCACAGAGGGTGATGTCGTGGCGCGTTTTATATTATTATGCACCAGGGGAAATTCCGTGCCATGTTTATATTTATTATGCACGAGGAGACATTCTGTGCCATGTTTATATTTATTATGTACGAGGGGCCATTCCGTGCCATGTTTATATTTATTATGCACGAGGGGACATTCCGTGCCATGTTTATATTGATTATGCACGAGGGGACATACCGTGCCATGTTTTATATTATTATTATGCACGAGGGGACATGTTGTGCCGCATATTTCACTGTTTAATCTGTGTTGTCATTTCCCGTTATTATTTTTAGATATTTCAGACTGTTGTTTTTGTTTCTGTCATTTCAGTATTTGCTATCTCTTACCCCCAACATGTTCTCCCCGTAATTGTATTCTTGTTTAGTTTCTGCTATACTATTGAACTGCACAGGTACACTTTGTTGTCGTGTCTTAGCCTCACTTCGCCGAGTTAGGCTCGGCACTTACTCAGTACATGGGGTCGGTTGTACTGATGCTACACCTGCACTTCTTTATGTTATGCAGATTACGCAGCCGAACCCGGAGCACATCATTAGTGGGAGTGTCTTCCATCTTATCATAGAGGCTTCAAGGTATACCCGCTGGCGTTCGTGGGCCTTGGCGTCTCTTCCATCCCTTTATCTTCACTTCTGTCTTGTTTTTTCCCTAGTTTCAGAGACAGCTATGTATTCTCTTTTCAGACTTGTATTTAGCACTCTTATAGACAGTTCGTGAGTTTGTGACTCAAGGTTTTGGGAAAATTTACGCGTTGTTGTATTATGTTGTCCTTATTTAGCTTGAATCCATATTTATTTCTGCTGTTAAATTGTGAACCGTTTAGTTTATCCTATTAAATTGATGTTAATATGCTAGTTTATCTATACACATTGGCTTGTCTAGCGGGTTCAACGTTAGACGCCATCACGACCCGATGGTGGGATTTCGGGGCGTGACACTTTGCTTGCAAAATATGGTGTCAATCACAAGGTCTCAACTCCTTATCACCCCTAAGCTAGTAGACAAGTGGTGGTTTCAAACAGGGAAATCAAAAGCATCTTGTCGAAAACTGTGAATGCCAATAGAACGGATTGGTCAAGGAATCTAGATGATGCATTGTGAGCTTATAGGACTGCTGCATTTAAGACTCCAATCAGTATGTCTCCGTACTGGTTGGTATTTGGTAAAGCGTGTCATTTGCCAGTTGAGCTAGAACATAAAGCCATGTTAGGCTTGAAGAGGTTAAATCTTGAGTGGGATGTTGCAGCAAATCTCCAGGTGGAACAACTCAATGAGCTAAATGAGTTCCGATTTCATGCCTATTTAAGCTCATCATTGTACAAGAAGAAGATGAAATACATGCACGACAAATATGCCCGAAATAAGGAATTCAAGGAGGGTGATTTGGTCCTTCTCTTCAACTCCCGGTTACGTCTGTTTCCGGGAAAGCTTAAGTCCAAATGGCCCCCTTTGAGGTAGTGCATGAAACACCTTTTGGTGCTCTTGACTTGAAGAACAAAAATGGTGAAATCTTCCGGGTTAATGGGCACCGCGTGAAGCATTACTTGGGAAATTTTGACGACATCCACGTGGTGGCCCTGATAAAATTCCAATGATGATGGAAACCTGCATCGTGGTGCGATGTTGAATCAGGCACTTTTTGGGAGGCAACCCAAGTGATTTTTCTTTCTTTTTCATTTTTCTTCTTAGATTAGGATCTTTTGAACTAACTGGTCATGAGATTTGTGTAGGAATTGTTGATGCAATGCAGGACTAATACTAGAAAATTTGGCTAAGTGTGTAATTGGATCGGTCAACGCGCTCTAAATTGCGCGGTGAGCGGAAGCTTTTTCACGGGGGCGTGATTTCATAGCGGACGCGGACTTGAAAAGTCCAAAATGTAACCTCTCTGAAGTTTCATCCGCATCTGCGGTGATATTTTCGCGGTCAACAGACCTTGTTCCGCGGCCGCGCCAACTTTTCTGCTCTCAGTGGAGTTGTGAAGCAATTGATCTTCAACAAAGCCAAGAGCGCGGACCGCGGTAGAATTCCGCGGCCGCGACCAGGTAGGTCGGTGGGCCCCTGGGGTTTAAATATAAATAGGAGGGCCCTCCTCCTTTTACACTTTTCACACCCTCACTTCGAAAAATCCCCTTACCACTGTTCATCCTCTTCTTTTCTGCATCTAGAACTCATCTCATTAAGCAAGAGTAATTTCTACAACAAATTAAACAACTGGTATGCTCAATTTCTTTGTCTTAATTTTAGTTCTTGCTTTTTCTTTTTAGATAGTTTCAATTATTTATTTATTTTTTAGTTAGGGTTAATACAAGCCAAGAATCAAAAGTATGCTTAATTGAAGATAAAATTGGTTGGGTAACTGATTTTAATGCCTAATGGGGGATGGGGTTGTTCATTTTTACCACCTAATTGCAAAATTTTTACTAAGTGGACAAAACCCTAGGTCATGAATTGTTCCTCAGTGCCCGTTTCTTTTGAATTCTGCGGTCGCGACTGTAACTCCGCGGTCCGCATTCTTGAAGTATGCTGAAGTAAATAGGGCTTGCCTATTCATGGATGCGATGAAATTTCCGCGGTCAGCAAACTGAGTTACGCCGGCCGCGCTTTAAATTTCGCGGACCGTGGAGTTGTGTTTCAGAGAATTCGTAAGTTGGGTCCGCAGCTGCGTTTCTTTTCACTCTGTCAGCGCTTCAAGTTTCGCGGCCGCGCCCAAAATTTAGTTGTCAGCGGTGATGCACCTTCAGAGACTGGGTAGTCTGAATCCCAATCTCTCGCGGCTGCGTTCGTTTTTCCGCGGACATCAGTTGCTAGTCCACGTCCGCGTCTTTTTTTTCGCTGACAGCAGTCCACTAGGTTGTGACATACTATAATCATTCATCTTCTTCATCTGATACTTGCTTGAATACCAATACTAATGAGCTTTCACTGATTGTATATGCAAATAATTGTTAGATCTCGAGGTGGACAGGAAAAACATCAAGGGAGGGGTGAATCCTCCCGGGGCCGGGGGAGAGGACAACAAATACACCATTAGCCCCCCAAAGAACAGGTTGTAGGAAACAGACCCTCCGGAGACCTACCCAGACACTTCGGAAACCAGTGAGTATGTCCATTTTCGGGAGATTTAAGAGGGGGAAGCTAGCCAGACTCAACATGAGGCACAATCCCAGCCCCGTCGCCTCATAACTGAATCAACTTATTTGTCTTACTCTTCTGATAGCTTGGGAGATAGTGACCCTCCAACACCCCCTGTCCCAAGTGCAGCAGCTCCAGCCTCCACACTAGCCCTAGTATATATTGATAGTGATGATGATGTCCCGGACGACAGGAGGGGTGGTGACACCCAGACAGGGGGTTGGTGAGATCAAGTAACTCGGTGGTATGGCAAGACCGGTTTGTGAGTGATAAATCCTACCACAAGTTCCGGGAGTGGTGGCCTCAAAGGTCACTTACACTTGAGAGGGTCTTCATTGAGCGGGATCTTCTACCCCACAACCCAAATATCAAGAGGCACTTCAATGACAGAGTAGGGTAGAAGTTATTCACAAGCAACTTACCGGAGGCCAATGAGTTTTTGGTCAAGGAATTCTATGCAAATATCACCCACATCAAAAAGGGCACATAATTTACCAAAGTCTGCAACATGAACATTATGTTTGATGGAAAAACGTTAAACGACTATGCTGGTTTCAATGATGAGGATGAGTCCCTTTATCTGGAGAAGGTGGCTATGGATGAGTTAGCCCGCCCTTGGCTTGCATCAGTGACTGTTATTCCTGGGACTACTCCAGCTTGGCTAACACCCGGGGCCCCGATCTACAGGAACACTCTGAGCTTTGAAGTGAAAGGGTGGTCTACTTTTGTGTGCATCCGGTTTGACCCTAGTACACATTACAGTGATATGCCGGTCTCCCGGGCTATTGTTGTGGGAGTTATCATCGGGGTTCTCGATCAAAGTTGGGAATATTATCGCCAGGGTGATTACTAGATCAATTGGCAAGGATGAGAGATCATATCCTTCCCAAATTTCCTCGCCATGTTCCTAGAGGACCAAGGAGTACAAGGAAGGGACTTTGACACCAAAGTCAAGCCAAAGAGGCCATTTTGCTGGTACAGCCAGGGTCAGGACAACCCCAAGTCCAAGGGCAAAGCCGCCACTTCCACTGCCTAGTCTGAAGAGGTAGAGGTGGTGGCCACTGGTTCCGAGCCTTCCGCTGCCGAGGGTTCGTCTGCTTCCATGCCACATCCTCCCTCCAGACCATTTGCTTCTATTCCTACTTTAGTGCCTTCTTCATTAGCATACCTTTAGACTGCTCTGAGTCAACCAGTCATTGGCTGGCATCAATAATTGGCTGCAGGTAGCTACATCAAAGCTATCTACCTTATCTAGTGCCGCAGCAGCTCAGGCAGCCCCAGCTCAAATCTAGAGGCCTCCATCATTGAAGGAATCATTGAAGACCATTCTTGAAAACCAAATTAAGATTCTGGAGTCTTTGGACACCCATGAGAAGGCAATCAAAGCGCTGGATAAACATGTAAGGAAGGTGAAGAAGGGCCAAGAAGAGTTGAAGAAGGAGGTGGCCAAGCTCAATGCCGTCAGCGAAATTCCTCTAGATCTCCTCATGGGAGTGCCTGCCCCTGTAGTTCATACAGCGCATCCATCACATACACTAGAGCAGGAGGCCACTAGAGAGCCGGTGAGGAGGGTGGTGATTCCCCATACTAAGGTTTTGGAGATTTGAGCTGGAGGACCCCGAGGGAGGTAATGACTCACGCCAGGCACAGGACCCAGCTAGTGACCCCATGTAGATAGAGGCATCATAGGGAGTTTTCTTTATTCTCTATCCTTTCCCTATTCTATTTTTGCTTTTAGCATTGAGGACAATGCTAATTTTGTAATTGGGGGTGGCCTTATTTTGATGATGATTTGGATGATTTTGGTCTGTAATAACCTTGATACTACTTTTTTTTAATTTTATTACTTACCGTACTTTATTTTAGTACTTTTTACCTTTGGTATGTATATAAAGTTACCTTTCCATGTATATATTCATTCCCCTTTTATGTCGTTTTAATCCCCTATTGTACATATTCATTTTACTTTCCGCATTTTTACTTTATAACTTCTTTTATAATTTCCCTGAATAGTTTAGCTTCTTATTTCCTTTAGTAGCTTCTTTTTAAATTTATATCTTCTTTTACATTTTCGTGATCAATAAGCCTTTGGTTTTCTTAATGCCACAGTTCTTTCCAAGGTGGAATTTGTGTGAACTGGGTGGAACTTCCCTACGATGAATGGCGTGACAACCTTCTTAAGGGATTGAGTCTGTTTTTATTTTTTATTTTTTGATATCTGGTAGTAATGAATAAAAGTGACTCAAGTAAGGTTCACTTGGCACCAGCACATTTACCTTCGACCTCATGGTTAGAGACAAGTAGTAGACGAGACTAGCTCTAGTTGTGACCCTTAGAATCTTGAGTTGACTAAAACTATCATCGAGTGGTTTATGTGGCCATATGTGAGTTTCAATCGTAGCTAGGGTTATTGTGGGCCCTCAACTCTATTCTCTTTAACAATACAGTGGCTTGAGAGGTGAGGTTTTGAATTGCAAGTCCAAGTGTCGTGCCAACAAGTCTAGAACTTGCCCCGAATATTTTTCTAGGCGAAATTCTAAGTGTAGCTCGACTTGAGAAGTGATTATAGGCTCTCCTTGGTCCCATTTTTGAATTTGAAAACATCGATAGCCTACCATTATAATATCCTTAGTCAACCCCTTTGAGTCTAATCCTTTTTCGTTCAATAACCGCATTACAAGCCTTCATCCGTTTTATAATGACCCTCTCTTGGAACCCAATCTTTACTTAGCATTCATGATGAAAAATAGTCAAAAACATAAGTTTGGGGGATAGACAAGGAAATTTCAAAGTGATGAAAGGTTCAAAGAACAAAAGAATTGACGAAAAGGAAAGGCAAAGAAAAGGATGAAAAGCCAAAAAAGAAACATGTCAAAAGAAAAGTAATGGTTAAAAGGAATATAGAAAACAATGTTGAAAGGCTTGGAACGATGAGAAAAGGAGAAAAATGATCGTCATATAGAAAAAAGAGTGACAATGTGTCTCTCTAGTTCCCCCAAGGAAGAAGAAAACGACTCAAAGAGTCAAGAAAACATGAGTTGAATTGTGAAAATGGAGTGCTTAAGGAAAGATGAAACCATCATAGTACATTATGTACGACCTTGATCCAAAAAGCCTCATTACATCCCGCTAAAGCCCTATAGGATTTCAAGTTGAGTGCGCTTACATTGGTGGTGTAATTAAATGAGGGGCAAGCCTATGGTACTTAGAGCCAGACTTGTGGCATTATTTTGAGAGTGATGAACACACTTCTTAACAATCCCGGTTTTGAGTGTACATTCTATAAGGTGAGATGAGCTCATGGAGAGTAGAGCAGAAGGATTTTGGGATCCACAGTGACCTACGTGAGAGAGCGAGTCTCTTTGATGAATTGAGTCAACTCTTGAAGATTGTGTGTCACATTAGACCTATGGAACTTAAAAAATAATTATAATGTTGTCAATAATGAATTTGTGTTGAGGGTAATTGTTAGTTCCAATTGAAGCTTCATTAAGTTACTTTAGGACAACTTAAATTCTACTTTCTTTTTCTTGTGGAGGTGGGAATTACCTTGTTTTCTTGAGGGCAAGCAAGAGCTTAAGTTTGGGGAAGTTGATAACTAAGGATTTTAGCCTACTATTTGGTCTCTTTGGCTTAGGTTTTGGGTCAAAAACGAGTTAAGGTATTCCCCTAACTTAAGGTGCTTACTTGCAGGTTTTGGTCAAAAGGAGGCAAAGAAGCCAAAATGAACTCATAAAGGAGTCAAACTTACACAAGCCCAAAGAATGGAACTGGAGCGCTATCAGCGCTATTATTACGCGGTCGTGTAAGATCCTCCGCTGACGCGGTTAAAAATATGATGTCGCGAAAATGAAGTTCAGAGAGATGGAATTGGGCTCAAAGTAGACCGCTGACCGCGTTACAAAAGCGCGGCCGCAAAACCATTGGCGCGGTCGTGAATGAAATTACACTGAGAGCGAAAGATAAAGAATTAGGGACCTCGCAATCTTGGGCCAAGCAAAGAACGCGGTCTGCGTCTACATTACGCAGCCGCGAAGCCACCTGACACTGAGGCGGTGAAAAGTCCGCTAGGAGCGAGATCAAAGTTCAGAGAGTTTGCAACAAAGCTAAAATGAGGAATGCGGTCCGCAAATATTTTACGCGGCCGCGATAGAAGCAAACACAGACGCAATTTTATTTACGCGGTCCGCGAAACATACTCCAGCCCAGATCCAAGTGAAAATGCATATCGCGCTTGTTATTTCGCAGCCGCGGATGACTAAACGCGGGCGCGCCCAGTTTTACACTGTCAGCGGGACCTCCGTAGGGGCAGTTTTGTTCAGTAATTTCAACTGTGTATAAATATATCTTTTTAACATTTTAGGTTATCTTTTGTATTAGTGAGCTCGTGAACAGTCGTACTTTACCACTTAGAGTAATTTTAGAGTAGCTTTAGCTTATATTCTTAGATTTTGTTCTTGCAATCAACTTCTATGGCTTATATTTCATCTCTATCTTTGATTTCTACCTTGATTATGAGTATCTAAACCCATTAGCTAGGGTTGTAACCCAACCCTAGTGTGGTCATTTAATGGGTCTTCAATTTCAGGGATTATTTTTTTATGGGTTAGTGATACTTAGCTTGTTTCTTGCTTTAACTTTTGAATTGGTGGTTGCAAACACTGATTCGTGCCTTTTTTAATAGGGCTTTTCTTGAGAAAGAAGGCCCACGTCTAGGTAAAATAGGTTAACAAGAAATTGGGGTGAATTCAAGAGATTGATAGCCTCAATTAAAGGGTTAAACCTAGAGATAGTAATACCCGACTTGAGCCAATTTCACTTGCACTGTTTGAACACCCAATTAGGCTTGAGAAAGCCAATTCGGGAAAAGTCACTCAAACTACCGAGGGGTATAGAGTGAGTAATCATTTGTGAAGGTTATATCACGAACCCAAATATAACAATCTAGTCCTAATTTCTAGACCCCATTACATACTCGCCTAGGTGTAAGTCACTTCCCTAGTGCTTTTTATCAATTGCAAAAACTCCTACAAAAACATTATACTTAGAATTATTGATGTTTGGCTTAAAGTGTATATATTTCTATGTATATCGCCTCATATTTTACTTTTGTTTCGTGAGTTTTAGATGTTAAATATGATAATTTATATTAATTTTAAGTGTTTTTTATGTTTAGGAATGATTCCGCATCAATTGGGGGCGAAACGCGCAAAATTTGAGCCAAAACGGATGAAAACGCAAAAACCGGGCGAATTGGCAATTTTGGGCGCCACAGGCAGCGCCCAGCCCCACCTGTGGCGCTGGAAGCAGTACACAAAATTGGGGCAATGCCCTGGTGGGCGCTCGGCACTAGACAGGGCGCCGGTGATGGGTTTTTTGACCTATTTTGCCCGGGACACGGTTATTTCAGCCCTAAACCTACCCAACACGTATAAAAGCAAGTCTAAGCTTATTTTTGAGAGGATCGAACATATTTTGAAAGGGAATTCACGTGGAGGAACATACACCATGCTTGGAGGAGGCATCTACCTAGTTTTTCTTCTCTTCTCTTCCTTTAATTTCATAGTTTATTAGTTCTAGAGTTTTGGGTGCTACATGAACGTTGTAGTTTGAAGCTTGAATTGTTCTTATTGTTTTATCGTATTAGTTTATTTATTCAATCTTACGCTTAATTATTTTATTGCTCGATCACCAATTGAATACTACCTACGAATCTAGGATTGAACTCGGGCGAGGGAATTCTAGATTGCATATAAGATTGGGTAGAGCAAGATCTTAACCCTTCAGGGGAGCAGATTTGCGGTTAGGATAGGAATATACCTAATCGACTTGCTTGGTTATTATACGGGAATTATTAATGCGTTTTTATTAATCCTAATTTCATAGGAATATAGGCGTTAGGTTAACTTGAATAGGCGAGTTGTACTTCGGGAGAAGGCTACGAGCAAAATTAACCTCGTCAATAAATAAACTAGATAAACTAATTAGACAATTTAGGTGGAAAACTCAACGGGATTGTTAGCTAACCCATAGCTCTAGAATATCAGATCTCATTGAATTCGTCTCTAATATTCGCCAATTTGTTTCTTTTAATTTCTTACTAGTTTGTTGCTCTAGATAAATTTTAGTTAAATCTTCACACGTTAGGATTTGCTTGAATAGATTAATTGTTTAGCTTAATTTAGTTGATAGTTAATCACAAGTCCCTGTGGGTACGATATCTGGACTTACAATCCTATATTACTTGTCGACCACGTATACTTGCGTGTGCTTTTGGGACCAACAATTATCAGCAATTAATAGTAATACAATTAGAATAGAATCAAACCCACTCATGGCTAGAAGTGCAATTAAAGACAACGCACATAGCTAGATTAGATAGAAACCCAACTCCTAACCAATATTAACTCCCTGTGGATATCGATCCCGACCTTTCAGGTAAAACTGCATCGACCATTCCTCGCCATTATATAGTGGTGCAGGGTTGGAACCAATCAGACACAAAGATACGCGAATGCAGTCCCCTATCAAACGTGAAGCTTCAACTCCATAATAGTTTGCGACCATAATCGCGACCTCCACTATGCTAACGCGAAGAAGAAAATCACTAGCCACCAGAACACACTACGTGATTGATATGGCACCAGCACCAGAAAACCAGCCATTCCAAATATGAGAGAAATGGTCTGAAACCCATCTGAAATACACACGAGGCCCTTGGGACCCCGTCCAAATACACCAACAAGTCCTACAACACAACACAGACCTACTCGAGGCTCCAAATCACACAAAATAACATCAAAACTATGAATTGCACCTTAATTCAATCCTAATGAACTAATCAACTTTGAAACATTCAAAACACATGGTGAACCACGTCTAGCCAACTCGGAATAACCCCAAATTTTGCACACAAGTCCCAAATGACATAATTATCCTATTCCAACTCCCAGAACAACAATCCAAACCTGATGCCTCAAAGTCAACCCCTTGTCAAACCTCCAAATCAAATCAACCATATCAACCTAGGAACCACCAACATTCGTCGAAAAGAACCAAATCAACCTAGGAACCTCCAAATCCAAATCCCAATATATGTCTAAGTCCAAAATCACCATATGCACCTAATGTAACCATAAAATAATATTCTAGGATCGCTTATAGAAAAGTCAAATTTCGGTCAACTCTTATAATTTAAGCTTCCAACCTTGAAACTATATATTCCATTTCAATTCAAAATCTTCCCCAAACCAAACTAATCATCCCCGTAAGTCACATAATAATAAATACACATACGGAGCATCAAATAGGGAAATGAAGCTCAAATACAAAAAATGATCGATCGGGTTGTTACATTCTCTCCCTCTTAAACAAATGTTCGTCCTCGAACGGATTTGGAATCTTACTTGAGATATCAAAAAGATGAGGGTATCTGCTCCGCATATCATGCTCGGTCTCCCAAGTTGCCTCCTGACCTGTTGACCCCTCCACTGAACCTTCATCGATGCAATATCCTTCTACCTTAGTTTTCAAACCTGCCTATCCAAAATGGCCATAGGCTCCTCATCCTAAGTCAAATCCTTGTCCAACTAAACTGAGATGAAATCCAACACATGTGACAGATCCTCATAGTACTTTCAAAGCATTAAAACATGGAACACCGGATGAACTCCCGCTATGCTGGGTGGCAAAGCAAGTCTGTTGGCCACCTGTCAAACTCTCTCCAACACCTTGAAAGGACCAATATACTGAGGGCTCAACTTGTCCTTCTTCCCGAGCCTCATCACACCCTTCATGGGAAAAACTCTAAGTAGAAACCTCTCACCCACCATGAATGTCACATCACGATCCTTCCTATCAGCATAACTCTTTTGCCTAGACTATGTTGTACGAGGCCGCTCCTGAATCAATTCACCTTCTCCAAAGCATCATGAACCAAATTAGTTCCCAACAACCTAGCCTCCTTAGGCTCAAACAACCAACCAGAGAACGACACCATCTCCCATATAAGGCCTCATATGGAGACATCTGGATACTCGATTGGTAGATGTTATTGTAGGCGAACCCTGCTACCAGTAAAAACTGATCCCACTAGCCTCCGAAATCAATGTCACAGGATCTCAACATGTCCTCCAGGATCTGAATGGTACACTCCGACTGCCCGTTTGTTGGGGATGAAATGTTGTACTCAAATCAACCTGTGTGCCCAACTCTCGCTGCACCGCTCTCAAAAAATGCAATAAAAACTGAGTGCCTTGACCCGAGATAATAGTCACATGCACACCATCCCGGTGAACAATCTCTATAAGATAAATCCAAGCCAACTACTCTAAAGTGTAGGAAGTCATGACTGGAATTAAATGTGCGGACTTGGTCAGTCTATCCACAATGACCCATAAAATATCAAATCTCCTCAACGCCCATGGCAGCCCAACCACAAAATCTATTATGATACACATCCAATTACACTCCGGTATATATAGCCTCTGAAGAAAACCACCAGGTCTTGGATGCTCATACTTAACTTGTTGAAAATTCAAACACCATGCAACATACTCAACAATGTCTTTCTTCACCTTTATTTTGCTCATATTCATCTACTGAAACTCAAAATTTGCTTCTCACAAATTTCATTGAACATCACAATCAAAGAAATGCCCCCAAAACACATATCTATAGTAGCAAATCACAAACACTATGGCATATAAAAGAAAACACTCACACTCATCAAGGAGTTTCACATGCAACACATACAATACCACAAGCTTGCCCAATCTGTCACTATCCACTAATGTAGGAGTATCAATCTACAGTCAAGTAGGACTCTTCAAAGCTTGTAATGTTGGCTAGGGGTAAAGTATGTACACTTTTCTTTATATAGTGACTAAATCTTTCCCTAAATACTTTAGCATCACTAACTTCTATGTTTCCCACTCTTTTCTTCTGTAAACGCTTCCCACTTTTATTTTTTTCACAGTTTAATAAATGAAGTCTCCATTTCTTTTTGTCTCCCCCTTATTTTTCCATATATATTTTTCTATTATTTTTCTCTCTTTTTTTTTTTGGTTAAGATGAGAATGGAGCTTCAAAAAGAGAATATCAAGGGATTCTTGGTGCAACTTTGAGTTTTCAAGTACATAATATTCTCTCATAACCATAACTTCTTCCCAATCACACATCCTAAAGTAGTTAAGGGGAAGACGGGTCAACAAGAGAGATTATTGCAAAATAGACATGTATTGTAACATGGGTTGACAAAGAAAAGGTTAAGAGGCCCAAATTGGGACTCTAGGGATATTCATTCATTTGGTAGGTTAATTTAGGCACTAGTGATTTATATCAAAGAAAGCCTACTATCACTCTAAGGATCAAACCTTCCTAGGATTTCGCCTCAAACAACATGCCGGACAAGTTCTAGACTGACATGCATACACGAAAACATATAACAAAAACTCCTCACACAATTTACATGAAATTTGCAAGTCATTCAGTTTCAACCGTCAATGTACAAATATGAGCTCAGAAAGGAAGTTCAAGAACAACTTAGGTGACTCTCACAAAACACAGCTTTTCAAGGATTGAATTCTCTTTGCTTCAAGTTCTATCAATTTTTTCTTTTTGCAAAAAGAAAAAAAAAGTTGCTTAGTTAAAAAGAAAAGCTCAATGGGAAAGAACCAAGTCCAAGAAAACCCAATGAGATTACTATGCTACAAAATTAAAATACACTAAAAATAAGATATCCTCCACCCCACACATAAAATTATGCATTATCTCCAATGCACACCATGAATAATAAGAGGATAAAAAACTCTCTGGAAGGCTAAAGGCCTAAGCATTAGCAGCTCATGGGGTACTTAGACTTATCCCAGGCATAGTCCTTTGTGTGTGCACCCTACACTTAGTTCTAACTAGCTTGCTTTGCCTTCTTTCACTGGCTTTGCCTCCCATGCTCGTACACCTAAAAAATAAACAATAACACCAAAAAATAATACAATAAAAATTAACTAAATAAAAATAAAAAGCAATAAAGTCGGGCTTATGAATTGTATCCCCAATTTGGACTCAAGCTTATGATTATTCTCTTGGGGTGGTGGACCCGTTGAGCCAAAAACTAAATATTGCATTTCGCACTTCTTGGCCTTCCAACGAGGAATGTTTTTTTTTCCTAAATGGCATTGCAAATATTAGAATGTATGGTGTTGCACTCCTTTTTCTCGCGAAATCGGGTTTTGACACGTGACAACTCTTTTAAGGAAGAGTATTAAAAGAGAGAGTCGCCACCTAACGGATTAAGGTGCATTAGGGCACCTATTTGCGTCACCAAAGATCGGGTAAGGGATCAAATTACCTTGAGGAGAAGGTGTTTGGCACTCCTTGAGGTCCACAACAGTGGGTCCCGGCCGAACTCGAATAATACGAATTAGTCTAAGAGAAGGGAAACAGTTTGGACAAATAAAATAACGAATTACTTTAAATAGAAGTGGGGGATCCTAAGTTTTTTAGCCTAAAGGATCACCCCGTGCAACATAAATAATATTTCGTAACTCCCTCAAGATGGGATGCTACTCATATTATTCAGCGGGCACAGACTGTCATCTCCTGCTACCCGATTACTATCTTTAAGTTGTTTACCTAAAGTGCTCTATTTAATTCTAAGTCGTACCCTATGCGTGCACTACCCGTCCAATGTCTACGGCCCATGAAGCGTTTGGACCTCTATTTCAGGGTGGTTCTAGACTTTAACTTAGGATGCTCAAAAGGGAAAATACTAAGCTACAAACAAAAACAGTTTAGGACTTTCAAATATAAGCAAGTATGGGCTCAAGTTAGCCTCCGCATTTAGACATCAAATGCATGCAAACTGATTAACGTTGACAGATTTTAATAAATTGCAGAATTTTATAGGCAGGATCTCTATGTGTTGTTGAACGAATGAGCACACAGTCATACGCAAAAACCCATTTTAATACGATTACCAAGACTTACATAAGTTTGCCTACTGATTTTAGCATAATGAGATTAAATCAACTAGCATGATGTCTAGATGTTTCACGCGATAATAAACAGAAACATATCCAGAACTACTTTTTTTAATCCTATAGCATGTTTTCTAATGAGGATAATATCACAATGTAAAAACTCCTGAACCAACAGGCAAAATAATAATTAAACTGATTCAAACCTATATGCATGCTTTCTACAATTTTATTCCCGTTTTTTATCCTATAGACATGATTTCTAACATTTGTGAACAGAACAGTATATAAACAGAATTTTGCACACATATTGAATCACACTATTTTCTATAGTCATGGTCTCTAACAAGCAGAAAATAGAACACCATTGAACCATGTATTGAACCTATGGGCAGGGCTGCTAGCATATAATGACTGAACATAACAAAGTACCTATAGACATGATTTCTAACATATAACATATAATAACATATTATCAATCCTATAGGCAGGATTTCTACTCAACTTGTTGCAAGTATAAGATAAAAAACCCTTCCCAATTTCACTAACACCCCAAAATCTTATTACAATAATTATTATAGACCCAAGATTCAATGTAGTAAATTACAGAATGATATAGCTATAGGGAGCCTACAGCAGGCCCAAATACACCTGGACGGGCCAGGCCTTCAATTCACAACAACTCCAAAAAAAAATTATTATAGATACAAAATAGCCAGTTGTTGAGTGATTCACCCAGTGAACATATATCAAGGTTGAGCATACAGAACCCAGACCCCAGTGTGTTAGAGTTCCCGAGGGCTTCAAGAACCCAGGACAGTGCTCACACTAGGGAGGTTGATCAAACATAATTTAGGGGAGAGACTAGGGACTAGGTCCTAGTGTGCCAGAGTTCACAAGGGTTTCAAATGAACCATGAGCAGTGCTCACACTAGGGAGGTCAAAGGACAGAACCTAAGTAGCCTTGTCTTTCAGCCGGCTAACAATAAGAATTTAGAAAGACCAGATAGTAGAAGAGTAGGATGAAATTAAGGGATCCCCCTGAAAGACAGAATCCAATATACAAACAAATAACAGACATGCTTGAACTTAGGCAGACTTAATCAAGTTTCAGGAAACAAATTAAATCACATGCTAACAAGACAAGTTACAAGACAGATTTATAGTGAAAGAGGACCTAGATTAGGGTAAGTGCAGAAACTAGTATCATAAGAAAAAATCAAATCAACTAGCAATGGACCATGACATGTTAAAAACTAATTAGGCGGTTACTAGAGGTGTCAAGATATAATGAAAACAGGATCAAACATGCCACATTATAGTAAATTCAGCAAACATACTTGTTATCATATTAATGAATACCTCTATACCTAGTTAACTAATCCATAGAAGGATATATGAGAGCATGTTCAAAAAGTAGGATAATAACAAACTTAAACTTCAAGAGATATCTATTAATGACATATAGGTTAAGCAGAATCAGACTAATCAACTCAAAATAGGTTTAAACATGTTTCAAACTACAAATGTAATAACATTTAGGATAGCGTAGTCTAATTGAAGAAACACATTAAACGAAATGACAGATAATCAGAATGGAATGGCAAAGGCTTGGCAGCTCACCAGTTAAGATGAAGCAAGAAAGAAAGGAATCCCACAATATTGTGAATATCACCAAACAAAAGCAAGAACTTAGCAATTTCTGGCCTTGGCTTTCAGCCAGCCAGGAATCAGAGTACAGAGCAAGTTTATTTAAGAATGAAAAGAATACAGCCTTAGTTTATAGCGTTCTTAAGGATTTTCGAACCGTTTCAAAGAGGAGTGGGGAGGGGTTTATATAGTGTAGGAAATGAACACATAAACATGGAAATAATTAATTCAAACACTAGAAAGGCAAGCATTTAAATCAGTAAGGAAGAAAAATTTGAAACCCTAGTTTTTAGGTAAACTACACGAAATCGGCAGAAAATAAAGATAAAAGAATCACATTGTCACGACCCCGAATCTAAGCCGGTCGTGATGGCGCCTATCATGGAACTAGACTAGCCAACAATCGCATACTGACATAATATTTTCATAATTTCAACCAAACAAACCAAATAAATAGTCAAAATACTACCCCCAAATCTGGAGTCAACACGTCATGAGCATCTACTTGTAGTAAAAAACAATCCTACTGTCATAATACATCAAGTCTCAGTACGAGGAACTAAATACAAAACAAGAAATGGGAAAGAGATGATGTGGACGCTGAACAGCTACCTCAAAGTCCCAACTCCAGCTCCACGAGAAGGAAGAAAAACTAGTGCTCTGTACCAACACCTGTATCTGCACACACGGGTGCAGGAAGTAATGTGAGAAACGCCAACTCAGTAGTAATTAAAATAAATCAAGTCTGAGCAGTAAGAACACATAGGATCAATCATCAATTCACAATAAGCACAGTCTTTCTTTCCAACAGTGTATACATTAAATCAACACGCTTTAAAAGCCAACTTCAGTAAAAATCCTTTGAAAAGTATGATTTCCAACAATTTAAGAAAAATGCCCAATAGTTTGTGAAAAATGAAATAAATCATAAATAGCCACTCGGGCCAAAAAATGTATCATAAACCGCCCCTCGGGCAAATCATCACTCAGCATCAGTCGCTCAGCATGCCTCACAATCATTCAGTATCAGCCCCTCGAGCATCCTCACTATCACTCATGCCTCCCAATCACTCGGCACTCGCACTTAGTAGGTACCTGCGCTCACTGGGGGTGTGTACGGACTCCGGAGGGGCTCCTTCCGCCCAAGCGCTAATATCAAGCCATATCGTGGCATATAATATCCTTACAATCAGGCCCTCGGCCTCACTCAGTCAGAAACTCTCAAAAAGCCACTCGGATTGTCAGTAAAACGGGGTACTCGACCCAAAAACATCATTTTATATCTCAAAATAGTGTAAATAAGGCTGAGTTCGAAATCAGTTAAACATAACATAATTGAGTGTAAATCATAAGTCAACACAGTGAGGAATAGTAGTAAAAGCACCCAAGGGGTCTAAACAGGTCGGCACAAGGCACCATCATGGCTTACAGCCCAAATAAAACAATAGTCTGAAAACACGATTTAACATATGATTTAAAAGTAAATACGCAACTCAATAGTTGCCGCGGGAAGGACCAAGTCCAAATCCCCAATCAGTGCACGCCACACACTCGTCATCCAGCATGTGAGCCACTCCAAAAATAGTGAGAAAATACGAAGTCCGGGGTTTCATACCCTCAGGACAAGATATACAGTCATTACTTACCTCCAACCGGCCCAAATACTAATCCGCGATGTTCTTGCCTCTCAAATCGGCTCTCAAATGCTCCGAGTCTATCAAAAATCAGATTAATATCATCAAAATATGCTAGGGATACGAAACCCATTCAAAAATTATCAAAATTAGGCACAATACCCGAAATTGGCCCAACCGACACCTAGGCCCACGTCTCGGAATTCTATAAAAATCGTATCACAAGAATCCTCATCCTTTCCCGAGTCTATACATATAAAATTCACCAAAATCTGACCACAATTGCCCCTTCAATTACTCAATCAAAGTCTCCAACTATCCAAGCCCTAACCCCCAATTTACACACTGATATTTTCCTTAATTTCACCCTATTTCAGTCCAAAAATCACATAGAAACGAGTTTTAGGTTCAAATATCTTACCTCAACAAAGTCCTCTTGATTTCCTCCTTCAAAACCCTCTCCAAAGCTTCAAACCCGCATGAAAATGGTGAAGGAAAGACCAAAATTCGCTAAGGACCCTTTTTATATGATCTGCCCAGGGACTTCCGCACCTGCGGCCAATTGCTCGCACCTGCGGTCCCAGGTGCGCACCTGCGCATCCAACTTAAAGTACCATTTTCCGCACCTGCGACTTCTTCTTCGTACCTGCGACTCCGCAGGTGTGACCAAAGTCCTGCACCTGCAGCCTCCTTCAAGCTGCCAAAAATTCGCACCTGCGCATGCCTCTCCGCACTTGCGGCGTCGCACTTGCGGCCACCCTTTCGCAGGTGCGGCCACACCAGATACATTCCACCAGCATTTTTTCTGCTGTAAATTCCCAACCTCAACCTCCCTATGAGTATCCAAAAACACTCTGAGCCCCTCGGGGCCTCAACTAAAAAGTACCAACAAGTCATAAATGATCACCCGGACTTAGTCGAACCCTCGGAACACCCAAAATGACATCGAAACACCAATTCAACTCACGATCAAGCCTAAGAATCCTAAAACTTTCGAAAATAATCTACGATGCCGAAACTACCCAAAACACGTCCGAATGACCTAAAAATTTTCACACACGTCCAAAATGACGCTACGAACCTGCTCAAACTTTCGGAATTCCATTCCAACCCCGATAGCTAATTTTTCACTGCCGACCGGAAATCCCCAAAAACTGACTTTCGCCAATTCAAGCCTAATTCTACACCGGACTTCAAAACCACATTCCGAACACACCCCTAAGTCCCAAATCACCTAACTTAGCTATCCGAACCATAAAATCTACATTCCGAGGTCGTTTACCAATAAGTCAACTCCCAGTTGACTTTTCCAACTATTAAGCCAATTTAAGAGACTAGGTGTCTCAGTTCTCACCACGACCACCCCGAACCCAAACCAACCGACCCAACACATCATAATTAGGTTAACTAGAACAGAACTAAGCTGAAACAGGGGAAACGGGGCTAATCTCACGGAACAACCGGCCGGGTCGTTACATCCTCCCCCTCTTAAACAAATGTTCATCCTCGGACAGGTCTAGAAAAATACCTAGAATCTCAAATAAGTGAGGATATCTACTCCGTATCTCCCGCTCGGTCTCCCAGGTGGCATCCTCCACCGACTGTCCTCTCCACTGAACCTTCACTGAAGCTATATCCTTAGACCTCAACTTTCTGACCTGACAACCCAAAATAGCCACTGGCTCTACCTCATATGACATATCACCCTCGAGTTGAACCGTGCTGAAGTACAAAACATGAGACGGGTCACCAACATACTTCCAGAGTACCTTCTCTCTCCATGAAAGACACATCTCGGGCCTTCCGGTCCGCATAACTCTTCTGCCTAGACTGCACCGTGCGAAGCCGCTCCTGAATCAACTTCACCTTACCCAATGCATCCTGAACCAAGTATGTGCCCAATAGCCTAGACTCGCCCGGCTCAAACCAACTAACCGGAGATCTACACCTCCTACCTTATAAACCCTCATACGGAGCCATCTGGATACTCGACTGATAACCATTATTATATGAAAACTCCGCGAGCGGTAGAAATTGGTCAGATGAACCCTCGAAATAAATGACACACGCACGCAACATGTCCTCCACAATCTGAATAGTACGCTCCGACTGCCCATCAGTCTGAGGTTGAAACGCTGTGCTCAACTCAACTTGAGTACCTAACTCTCTTTGCACAGCTCTCCAAAACTAAGATGTGAACTGGGTACCTCTGTCGGAAATGATAGAAACTGGAACCCCATGCAATCGAACAATCTCCCTGATATAAATCTCAGCTAAACTCTCCGAAGAATAGGTAGTACCAACAGGAATGAAGTGCACAGACTTGGTCAGCCGATCCATAATAGCCCATATAGCATCAAACCTCCTCGAAGTCCGTGGAATCCCAACTACAAAGTCCATGGTAATCCGCTCCCACTTCCACTCCGGAATATCTAATATCTGAAGTAATCCACCTGGTCTCTGGTACTCATACTTGACCTGCTGAAAGTTGAGACACCGATCCACCAACTCAACAACATCCCTCTTCATCCGCCTCTACCAATAATGTTGTCTTAGATCCTGGTACACCTTCACGGCACCCGGATAGATGGAATACCGCGAACTATGGGCCTCAGTTAGAATCAACTCTCGAATCCCATCCACATTGGGAACGCAAATACGGCCATGCATCTTCATGACCCCATCATCACCAATAAACACATCCCTGACATCAACCTGCCGAACCCTCTCCTGAAGAACGAGCAAGTGTGGATCATCATACTAGCGTGCTCTAATCTAATCATAAAGAGAAGACCTGGAGGCTACACAAGCCAATACTCGTGGGGTATCTGATAGATCCAATCTCACCAACTGACCCGCTAAAGCCTGAACATCAAGTGCTAAAGGTTGCTCTGCCGCTGGAAGGTAAGCTAGACTCCCCAAACTCTCTACTCTGCAACTCAGGACATTGGCCACTGCATTGGCCTTCCCCGGATGATATAGAATAGTGAGGTCATAATACTTGAGAAGCTCCAACCATCTCTTTTGATGAAAATTTAGATCCTTCTGCTTAAGCAGATACTACAAACTACAGTGATCAGTGAAAATCTCATAATGTACTCCATACAAATAATGACGCCAAATCTTCAAGGCGTGGACAATGGCTGCTAGCTCAAGATCGTGCACTGGATAATTCGTCTCGTGCACCTTCAACTGTCTGGACACGTAGGAAATCACCCTACTGTCCTGCATCAATACTGCTCCAAGGCCAACTCTCAAGGCATCGCAATAAACTGTATAAGAACCTGAACCCGTAGGCAAAATCAACACTGAAGCTTAAGTCAAAGCTGACTTGAGCTTCTGAAAGCTCTCCTCACACTCCTCAGTCCACCTAAACTGAGCACCCTTCTGGGTCAGTCTGGTCATAGGTGTTGCAATAGATGAAAATCCCTCTACAAAAAATCGATAGTACCCTGCCAAACCAAGGAAGCTGCGGATCTCGGTAGCTGATGACGGTCTAGACCGCCTCTATCTTCTTCGGATCAACCTGAATACCCTCACTGGACACCACGTGCCCCAAGAAAGCTACTTAGTCAAGCCAGAACTCACACTTCAAATTTTTTGCATATAACCTCTTCTCCCTCAGAGTCTGAAGCACAGTCCTCAAATGCTGCTCATGATCCTCCAGAGATCGGGAATATACCAAGATATCGTCAATAAACAAGATGACGAAGGAGTCAAGATAAGGCCGGAACACACTGCATCAAGTGCATAAAGGATGCTGGGGCATTGGTCAGCCCGAATGACATAACCAGAAACTCATAATGACCATATCTAGTCCTGAAGGCAGTCTTGGGATGTCGGGCCCTCGAATCTTCAACTGATGATAGCCCGAACGCAAGTCAATCTTGGAAAATACTCGGGAACCCTGCAACTGATCAAACAAGTCATCTATACGAGGCAAGGGATCTGTTTCTTCACCGTAACCTTGTTAAGCTACCGATAACCAATACACATACGCATAGAACTGTCCTTCTTCTTCACAACAACACTAGTGCACCCCAATGTGACACACTAGGCCGACTGAACCCTTTATCTAGGAGTTCCTGAAGCTTTTCCTTTAATTCCTTCAACTCTGCTGGTGCCATATGATAAGGTGGAATAGAAATAGGCTGAGTGCCTGGCACCAGGTCAATACCAAAATTAATGTCCCTATCAGGTGGCATTCCTGGCAGGTCTGTAGGAAACACGTCCAGAAAATCACGGACCACAGGAACCGAATCAATAGCGGGAGTCTCACCACTGACATCCCTCACAAAATCCAAATATGATAAACACCCCTTTTCAACCATACGCTGAGACTTCAGATAAGAAATCACCCTGCTAGGCACATACTCAGAAAAACCTCTTCACTCAACCCTCGAAAATCGTGGCATAGCTAAGGTCACAGTCTAAGCGTGACAATCAAGAACAGCATGACACGGAGATAGCCAATCCATGCCCAATATCACATCAAAATCAACCATGCTGAGTAACAATAGGTCCACTCGGGTCTCCAGACCCCCAATAGATATCACACATGACCGATGCACATGGTCCACAACAATAGTATCGCCCACCGGAGTTGACACATGAACCGATGCAGCTAGAGACTAAAGGGGCATATCCAGAAAATGGGCAAAATATGAAGAAACATAGGAATACGTAGAACCAGGGTCAAATAAATCCAAAGCATCTCGACGATAGACTGAGACAATACATATGATCACTGCATCAGAGGCCATATCATCTGGCTTGGCTGGAAGTGCATAGATACGAGCCTGGCCTTCACCTACACGACCTCCCCCTCTAGGGCGGCCCCTGGCGGTCTGGCCCCCACCCCTAGCTGTCTGGGCGGATGGTGAAGTAACTGGAGCCAAAGTCGAGGGTTGGCCCCTCTATTGAGAAGAACTACCAAAATGAAGGGGACACTGCCTCCACATGTGCCCAAACTCTCCCCACTCGAAACAACTCCATGGAGCTGGAGACGGCAACTAAAAGAAACCCCTAGCACCATAATGACTACTAGAAGAATCATGCATAGAGTAACCCTGAACTGATGGTACTCGAGATGCACTCTGGGCTGGAAAGGTACTGAACGAAGAACGGCATGGCTGAGAATTGCGGGGACCATGCCCCAGAGATGCACCACTATAGGCTGGGTGGACTGGCTGAGGAGGCCTGAATGAACGACCTCTACCATGCTGAAACTGTCCTCTAGAAGGAGCACCACTAGAACTACGAGATCCACGAGATCTCTCTCCTCTCGCTCCTGGCGGCGAACTGACCCGATATCTCGAGCAATATCAACAACCTGCTCGAAGGTAGCACCTGATACCCTCTCCCTAGACATCAAAAGGCAGAGCTGATAAGTGAAGCCATCCACGAACCTCCTAATCCTCTTCCTATCAGTAGGGACCAACTCGGTGGCATGACGATCCAACTCTGAAAACCGCATCTCATACTGCGTCACTGATAGCTCCCCTTGACGCAGATGCTCAAACTGCCTGCGGTTCTCCTCCCTGTGAGACTGGGGTACATACTTCTCCAAGAAGATAGTGGAGAACTGATGCCAGGTGAGGGGTGATGCACCAACAGGCCTACACCTCTCGAAGGACTCCCACCAAGTAAAAGAAGCCCCAGAAAACATAAAAGTAGCAAACGAGACCCCACTAGTCTCCAGAATACCAGCAGTACGAAGCATCCTCTGGCACTTATCCAGAAAACCCTCGGCATCCTCGCCCTCAGCACCACTGAATACTGGAGGCTGAAGCCTACTAAATCTCTCTAGCCTACGCTGCTCATCATCTGGTATAGCTGGAACCATGAAGTCCTGAACTGGAGCAACCGGCTGGGCTGGAACTGCCCCCGGTGTCTGAAGGCCCTGAGTAATCTGCTCAGGTGTCCGGGCAGCTGGAGTCTGGGTGCCCCCCCCCCGGCATGAGAAGTAGCAGCAGTAGAAGATACAGCAACAACCTGGGCAAGGCTAGTACATACTGTCAAGATCTGAGCCAGGGTCTGCTGAAGACCCGGAATGTAAAGACCCGTAAAATTTTCTTATTTAAATATAATGCCTGAATGAGTCCCCGAGTTATTTTTATTGTGGAAATTTTTAAAAACGGACCTAAATTGAGTAAAAGGTACCCCGAGACCTAAAGAATAAATTTTTCCAGGAAGTAGGTGTTATGTGACGCACTATGCGATCGCATAACGTGTATGCGGACCGCATAATGGTCGCATACACGGGCAGATCACTGCCACATTTGAGGTCAACTATGCGGTCCAATATGTGATCGCATTTCAGTTCTGCGGACCGCATAGCTGTCGCGTTGTTGCCTTTTATTTTGGGAGGGAAGTTATGCGACGCATTATGCGATCACATAATGTGTATGCGGACCGCACAATGGTCGCATACCTGGGCAGTGTGTTTGAATTTTGGCCCATTATGCGGTCGATTCTGCGGACCGCATGTCAGGAATGCGATCGCATTCCTGACCGCATTCTTGTGTCGGGCCCTATTTTTTCTAATTTTTAAAAACTGACCCCAGTTCATTAAAATACCCATCCCCTTCATTTTTAACCATTTTCTGATATATTAGAGAGAGCAAAAAGTGGGTTCTAGAGAGAGAAAGTCCCAACTTCATCAAATTGGTCTTCCTTCATCACTCAAGCTTGGAACTAATCAAGTAGGACACAAATTTCTTCACTCTAAGAGGTAAGCTTCTACCTCATTAACCTTAATTTCCAGATTTTTGTTAAAATGAAACATGGGTAGGATAGTTCGTAAAGATGGGGTTAAAAATCTTGCATGCATGCACCCAATTTATCATAATCTAGTAAAGGAAAATAGGTTGGAGTAACCTTTCACTAAAAAGGGGTTACTTAATCTAAAGGAACACCTAGTGTTTGATAGAAAGCTCAGATGAGTTCAAGACATGTTCATGATTCCTAATTCTAATTTTAAATGTGCCGCATTGTGAATTAGATTGAAGGTTCTAGAAGGTCCGGTGATTTGATATAGAAATTAAGGAAAAATCCCGATTTGAGGTATGTATGGCTAACTTTAACCTTCATAGAATCCTCTTGTTGGGTCCGAGTATACGGTATGAGTACCTTGTTTGAAAATATGTGAATTGATTGTTCAAATGTGTTGAGACGTAAGATTCTATTCTCTGATCGTCCTAGTTGATTGCTATACTACCGTGCTATATGAGATTGTGAAAGGTGTTTTGATGTGCCTATCTTATTATGTGCAAAGCTCGTAAAAGCTCGAGGGTATCGATATGAAAGTATATGTTAATAAATGAATGAATGTTAATATGCCCAAATGTGGGAATGTATATGATGGCTAAAAACCGTGCGTGGTAAGTAATGAAAAAGGGTATTGTGAAATGATGTAAATGAGTTGAACGATTATGGCAACACCGTGTACATGAATTACTGCTTGGTGAGAGTCATTGTGCCTTGAGCTCAAATAGCGAATTGTTGATATGAACTTGTGTTCCTTGAAAGGAAGAATTCTTGTGATTTGATTGTTTGTGGTTGCTGTTACGAAATATGATTGTCAGGTAGGATCGGGTTGCGTGCCGCAACACGAACTAATAAGGATAATGAGATGTGAGGTAATAAGGATGGCCGAGGTAATAAGGGTGGCCGAGGTAATAAGGGAGGCCGAGGTAATAAGGATGGAATGTGATCATTATCACCATTGAAATGAAAATCTATGAAACTTGATGAGATGTGAGGTAATAAGGATGGCCGAGGCAATAAGGATGGAATGTGATCATTATCACTATTGAAATGAAAATCGGGAAAACTCTTGAATATGGTGATGTTGAAAGGGGAAAAAGGAGAGATTGTGAAACTTGTTGATTTTGGTTGTTTCTTTCCACGTGCATTGATTGATTGGTTCTATTACTGTCTCTTAATTGTGTATTGTTTGATTGTACTTGGGATAAAGTTTTTTCATACATACTAGTACTATTCCACAGTACTAACGTCCCTTTTGCCGGAGGCGCTACATCTTTTATGTGGATGTAGGTGGGTCCATAGCAGGTAGCTCAGTAGTGGTGCTTTCTCCTCATCCTTTTTCAGCTGTACTGGTGAGCCCCACTTCCTCTCGGAGCCATGTGTAGTTCATGCCATCTCCTTTTGAGTATATTATGTATTGTAAGGTATAGCCGGGGCCTTGTTGCCGGCAAGTATTGTATAAACTCCTAGTACTCTTAGAGGCTCCGTAGACACTATGTGGGTGTATATATATATTTTGGGCAGTGGTTGTATTTGCTCGTAATCGTGGTCCGTATTGGGAAGTGTTGTATCTATTATGTATGTTTTGGGAAATCTAGTATAATAATGTAAAATGAGGAAAAATTAGATTTATTGTGTTAATCACACACTTCTAAGCTTATCTCACTGTTTCACCTAAATAATGTATGCTATAAACACGGGGAAATGCATTGGGTAGGAAAGACAAATCAGGTTCGCTTGACTGGGGTCACCCGGTTGAGTGCCAGTCGCGTCCCTCGATTTTGGGGCGTGACACGGAATAACAATAGGCACTGCCGGTTCCTGAGCCTGTCCTACTGGAATATTTGCGGCATGAACCTGATCCTGAATGGTAGGTGGACCCTCTGGTGCTACCCCGACTGCTGCACGGGCTGGTCCCTTACCTCTACCACGGCCTCGACCTCTCGCTGGTCTAGATGGTGTCTGGTCACCCTGATTGGTAGTGCGAGTCCTCACCATCTGTGAGAGAATGAAACAACAGAATTTTAGATTTCCAGAGTCAACAAAACGGAACGACTGAATTCAAGAAAATGAGATTTTTCCTAAGGGTTCTGCAGCCTCTCGAATATAAGTACAGACGTCTCCGTACCGATCCGCAATACTCTACTAAACCTGCTCATGACCATTGAGTCCTATGTAACATAGTGCTCTAATACCAACTTGTCACGACCCCGAACCTAATCCAGTCGTGATGGCGCTATCATGGAACTAGGCTAGCCAACAATCGCATACTGACATAATAGTTTCACAATTTCAACAAAACAAACCAAATAAATGGTCTAAATACTACCCCCAAAATCTAGAGTCAACACGTCATGAGCATCTACGAGTAGTACAAAAAATTCCTACTGTCATAATACATCAAGTCTCTGTACGAGGAACTAAATACAAAATAAGAAATGGGAAAGAGATGCTGTGGACGCTGAACAGCTACCTCGAAGCCCCAACTCTGGCTCCACGAGAAGGAAGAAAAACTAGTGCTCGGTACCAGCACCTGTATCTGCACACAGAGGTGCAGGGAGTAATGTGAGTACGCCAAATCAGTAGTAATGAAAATAAATCAAGTCTGAGCAGTAATGTGACGACCCAAAGGGGTTATCACCTATTTTATTACATATTCCGTACTTTCTAGGCCTTGAAAACCTCATCTGTAGTTGCCTCGATTTGCATGCGCAGTCCGGGCGCGTAGCCGGACAGCTTAAATATGAAATTCTCTGAAAAATGCTAAGATTTGATAATAAAATGAATAAATTTGACTTTGGTCAACATTTTTGGTAAACGGACCCGGACCCGTGATTTGACAGTCCCGGAGGGTCTGTAGGAAAATATGGGACTTGGGCGTATGCCTGAAATCGAATTCCGAGGTCCCAAGCCCGAGAAATGAATTTTTGAGTAAAATTGTTTTCTGAAATGTTTAAGAAAATTAGAAATGAAATCTAATTAGAAAGTGATGGTATCGGGCCCGTATTTTGGTTCCAGAGCCCGGTACAGGTCTTATATATGGTTTAAGCCCTTTCTGTAAAGTTTGGTTGAAAACGGATTTCGTTTGACGTGTTTCGGACTTAAAATGGAAAATTTAATGTTTTATGAAATTTGATAGAATTCATGGATTTTGAGGCTTAATTCAATGAATATGATGTTATTTTGGCGATTTGATAGCACGGATAAGTTCATAGGATTTTTTTGAGGTAGTGTGTATATTTGGTTTTGAGCCCCGAGGGCTCGGGTGAGTTTTTGATAGGCTACGGATTGCATTTTTGAACTTGGAAATTTGCTGGTGCAACTGATCTGCAGGCTTCGCATTTGCAAATCCAGCATCGCAAATGCGAGCTCGCAAATGCGAAGGAGCCCTTGCTGGCCAGGGATCGCAAATTCGACCATGTTGTTCGCAAATGCGAGTATGGGACCTTCACAAATGCGACATTTCTGGTCGCAAATGCGAAGTCCCTCCTTTTGCTCAGTGTTCGCAAATGCGAACTATACATCGCAATTACCAAGTCAGGGGTGTTCGCAATTGCGAACCCCAGTTCGCAATTCCCGTGCCAACCAGTGGCCTGTAGTGCACTTAAACCGAATTTTGACTCAATTTTCAATATTTTCTCAAACTCAAACACACTTAGGCGATTTTTCCAAGAACAAAACTTCTTCCAAATCATTTGTAAGTTGGTTTTTACTCAATTCTTTCAATCATTAACATCATTTAACATGTTTTCAACTTAAAATCAAAGATTTCCATGGGTGAAAACTGGGTGTTTTGGGTAGAGCTTAGGTTTTTCTAAAATTGGGATTTGAGTGGGTGATTGACCTCCGATTTGAGAGATATTTATATGGTTAGACTCGTGAGAGTACGAGGGTTCTGAAAATGTAAAATTTATCCGACTCCGAGTTGCTGGCCTGAGGGGCATTTTGGTCATTTTACCTAATTTCGCATTGTAACTCTGAATTAAATAGTAGAATCAGTTGCTTGATATGTTATTTACAATATGAAATTGATTTGAATAGATTTGGGTCATTTGGAGTCGGATACTCGTGGCAAACGTGTGGTTTCGAGTTGATTTTTGAGCCGGTTGAGGTAAGTGTTTGGTCTAACCTTAGCTTGAGANAATACCATTCCAGAGTTGAATTCTAAAGGAAAGGCGGTGTTAGAGGGTTGATTGCCATACTTTGGACCCGAGGTAAGTGTTTGGTCTAACCTTAGCTTGAGGGAATATGAGTTGAGTATAAATTGCTACTTGCTAATTGTCAAATACGATGTATAGGCATGGTGACGAGTATCTATACATTGGTGTCTAGCATGACCGTGAGTCCTTATATTGTGAACATTCTGATTTTGTGGTAATTTCCATTCTTAATTGACGATTCCTATATGTTGTGAAGAAATATGAGATATTACATCTTTGTAGCATTGGCTCAAATTGTGAAACGAATAGTGAAGAAATATGAGATATTACATCTTTGGAGCATTGGCTCAAATTGTGAAACGAATAATGAAGAAATATGAGATNGGTGAGGAAGAGTGTTAAAGCACGAAGGGTGATGCCGTGCACTTGCTTTAGTGAGAATGAGAGTAAAGCACGAAGGGTGATGTCGTGCACTTGTCTTGGTGAGAATGAGAGTAAAGCATGAAGGGTGATGTCGTGCATTGTTTGATATTGTTTCCCTTGCTGGGATGTTGAGATTTCTGTTATTGTTCCCTTGCCGGGATTTCTATTTTATTCTATTTACTCCCTTGCTCTTGTTTGTGATTGCTGTTTGGGTGAGGAAGAGTGCTAAAGCACGAAGGATGATGCCGTGCATTGTTTGTTATTGTGAGGAAAGAGTGTAAAGCCNTGCATAGTGACGACGAGAGTAAAAGCACGAAGGGTGATGCCGTGCCATGATTTACATTTATTACATTATACATTGCATAGTGAGGACGAGAGTAAAAGCACGAAGGGCGATGCCGTGCAAGTTTGTGATTTCTTTTCCTTATTGATCTGCTGGCTTTGTGGTTCTTTTCTTTACTGAGATTTCTTATATGAAACTGTTATCTCCCCACATCATGTTCCCCTTCCTTTATCCATTGTTTTCTTCCTATATTTCTTATCCGTTGCATATATGTATATTTATTTATTTGAACTGCACAGGTTTATTTGGTAGTCTGGTTCTAGCCTCGTCACTACTTCGCCGAGGTTAGGCTAGGCACTTACTCAGTATATGGGGTCGGTTGTACTGATGCTACACCTGCACTTCTTTATGTTGTGCAGATTACGCAGCCGGACCCGCAGGACATCATTAGTGGGAGTGTCTTCCAGCTCATTATAGAAGCTTCGAGGTATACCCGCTGGCGTTCCTGGGCCTTGGCGTCTCTTCCATCCCTTTATCTATAATTCTGTCTTGTTTTTCCTTTAGTTTCATAGGCAGACATGTATTTCCTTTCAGACTTGTATTTATCACTCTTAGACAGTTCGTGAGTTAGTGACACCAGGATTTGGGAAATTTTGCGTCGATGTATTGTAATTGTCTTTACTTAGCTTAAAATCGTATTTATTTCCGCTGTATAATTTGTGAACTGATTTACTTTATTCTGTTAGGATGAGGTTATGATGCTAGTTTAACGACACACGTTGGCTTGTCTATCGGGTTCAACCTTAGACGCCATCACGGCCCGACGGTGGGATTTCGGGCGTGACAAGTTGGTATCAGAGCACTAGGTTACTTAGGTTTCACAACAGAGGCTGCAAAGTTAGGATGACTCCATATTTCTTTTCTTCTCTGTCGTGCGCTATGATTCTGAGTACTGAGTGAGTTTCTATTCTATTCTCTCGCAGATGGTGAGGACGCGTGCTTCCCTTGGTCCCGCCCAGTAGCCTGACACTCCTGCTACAGCTCCTACTCGGGGTCGAGGTCGAGGACGAGGCCGTGCTAGAGGTCGAGGCCGAGGCCGGGCCCAGCCTAGGGCAGCAGCCCCAGTGGAGGACCCTCAGGTTGAGTCTGACGAGGAGGTCCCAGTTCCGGCAGCCCCAGTTGGACCAGCTCAGGTCCCAGAGGGATTCATAGCTACCCCAGTGCTTCAGGACCCCTTTGTCTATCTAGTCGGACTCATGGAGAGTTTAGCACATGTGGGTCTTCTTCCTACAGCACCAGCCGTCTCTCAGGCTGGGGGAGGTGCCCAGACTCCTGCCGCTCGCGTGCCAAAGTAGCTAGCTCTATAGTTTCAGGCTCCGGCACCTCAGCCAGCAGAAGTAGCTTAGCCTGGTATTGCAGCACCGGTAGCAGAGGGAGTACCTATGTCAGCAGATGCTCTATGGAGACTCGACAGGTTCACCAAGTTATTTACTGCTACTTACACTGGTTGACCATCAGAGGACGCCCAGGATTATTTGGACAGTTGCCACGAGGTTCTTCGGAACATGGTCATAGTGGAGTCCAACGGGGTTGACTTCGCTACTTTTCGGTTATCCGGCGCAGCCAAGAGTTAGTGGAGAGACTATTTCTTAGCCATACCAGCTGGATATACACCTTTGACTTGGACTCAGTTCTCAGAGGTATTTTTGGGGAAGTTCCTTCCCATTACTCAGAGAGAGGACCTTCGGAGGCAGTTTTAGCGTCTCCAGCAGGAATCTATGTCAGTCACTCAGTACGAGACCAGGTTCATCACTCTAGCCCGGCATGCTCTTATGGTACTTCCCACGGATCTGGAGAGGGTTCGGAGATTTATCGAGGGATTGGCCCGGCCTATCTGACTTCAGATGTCTAGAGATTCAGGTACAGACATATCATTCCAGGACGCGGCCAATGTGGCCAGGAGGATTGGGATGATTCTGTCCCTGAGAGGTGGTCAGGGGGCTGACAAGAGGCCCCGTCATTTCGGTCGTTTCAGTGGAGCCTCATCTAGGGGGCAGGGATTCTTCAGGCAGAGGTCATCCTCATAGACCTTTTCAGTCAGCTCTCCAGGTTTCCCATGGTACTTCGGGTGGTCGTGGTTATCAGTCGCACTATTCTGATCAGCAGCCTTACAGTGCGCCACCAGCTCCCATCAGTGCACCGCCGCATCAGAGTTTTCGGGGTGGTCATTTAGGTCGACAGGGTCAGATTCAGTTCCCTCAGCAGCCGAGGTCTTGTTACACTTGTGGCGATCCGGGTCACCTTGCTAGATTTCGCCCTCGAGCATCAGGGTTCTCGTGCCATGGTATAGGCACCAGGTGTTCCACAGCCTGCCCAGCCTGCTAGAGGTGGGGGTAGAGGTGCTAGAGGTGAAGGTAGAGGTCATAGAGGTGGAGATCAGGCCGCCAGGGGTGGAGGCCAGCCAGCAGCCGACCGTCCCAGAGATGTGGTTCAGGGTGGTGGGGCCCAGCCCCAATGTTATGCTCTTCCAGCCAGGCTAGAGGATGAGTCTTTAGATGCAGTCATTACAGGTACTATTTGGGTTTGTGATCGAGATGCTTCAGTGCTATTTGATCCAGGGTCTACGTATTCGTATGTGTCCTCCTATTTTGCACCATACCTGGTCATGCTAGTAATCCACTGAGTATTCCTGTTTATGTATCTACACCAGTGGGTGATTCTATCGTGGTCGATCGAGTCCATCATTCTTGTGTTGTGGTGATTGGGGGTCTTGAGACCCGTGTTGATTTGTTGCTTTTGGGTATGGTCGACTTTGATGTTATATTGGGGATGGACTGGTTATCCCCATATCATGCCATCTTGGATTGTCATGCCAAGACGGTGACCTTAGCCTTGCCAGATTTTCCCCGTTTGGAGTGGAAAGGAACTCTTGGTCATTCTACCCGCAGTGTTATTTCGTACGTGAAGGCTCGACACATGGTCGAGAAGGGGTGTTTGGCTTATTTGGCTCATAATCGCATTCCAGTGTTGAGGTTCCTTCTATTGATTCGGTGCCCGTGGTTCATGAGTTTCCTGAGGTCTTCCCTTCAGACCTGCCGGGGATGCCACCCGACAGGGACATTGATTTCTGCATTGATCTGGCTCCGAACACCCAGCCCATTTCTATTCCACCATATCGCATGGCCCCGCCAGAGTTGAAAGAGTTGAAGGAACAGTTGCAGGATTTGCTTGGGAAGGGTTTCATCAGACCCAGTGTTTCCCCTTGGGGTGCTCCAGTATTGTTTGTGAAGAAAAAGGATGGTTCGATGAGGATGTGCATTGATTACCGGCAATTGAACAAGGTTACAATCAAGAATAAGTATCCACTGTCGAGGATTGATGATTTGTTCGATCAGCTTCAGGGTGCCAAGGTATTTTCAAAGATAGACTTGAGATCTGGCTACCATCAGTTGAGGATTAGGGCATCCGATGTCCCTAAGACAGCTTTCCGCACTCGGTATGGGCATTACGAGTTTTTAGTCATGTCGTTTGGGTTGACAAATGCCCCAGCAGCTTTTATGGATTTGATGAACCGAGTGTTCAGGCCTTATTTGGACTCGTTCGTGATAGTCTTCATTGATGATATATTGATATACTCCCGCAGTCAGGAGGAGCACGAGCAGCATCTCAGAGTGGTTCTTCAGACTCTGAAGGATCGTCAGCTTTATGCAAAGTTTTCGAAGTGTGAGTTCTGGTTAAGTTCAGTTGCATTCCTGGGTCATGTCGTATTAGCAGAGGGCATTCAGGTTGACTCAAATAAGATTGAGGCAGTCAAGAACTGGCCTAGACCAGCATCAGCTACGGAGATTCGGAGTTTCTTGGGATTANCAGTTCAGATGGTCGGACGAGTGTGAGGCGAGCTTTCAGAGGCTCAAGACAGCTCTGACTACGGCACCGGTATTGGTTTTGCCCACAGGTTCAGGGCCTTATACAGTCTATTGCGATGCTTCCCGTGTTGGGCTTGGCGCTGTGTTGATGCAGGATGGCATGATAATTGCTTATGCTTCGAGGCAGTTGAAGATTCACGAGAAAAACTAGCCAGTGCATGATTTGGAGTTGGCAGCCATTGTCTATGCATTGAAAATTTGGAGGCACTATCTATATGGCGTGGCGTGTGAGGTGTTCACGGATCATAAGAGTCTTCAGTACTTGTTCAAGCAAAAGGAGTTGAATTTGAGGCAGAGAAGATGGTTGGAGCTGTTGAAAGATTATGATATTACCATCTTATATCCCCCGGGGAAGGCCAATGTGGTGGCCGATGCTTTGAGTAGGAAGTCAGCTAGTATGGGCAGTCTTGCTTTTATTACGGTCAGTCAGAGGCCACTTTCTTTGGATGTCTAGGCTTTGGCTAATCGATTTGTGAGGTTGGATATCTCTGAGCCTAGTCGAGTGTTGGCTTGTATGGTCGCTCGTTCTTCATTATTGGAGTGTATTCGTGATCGGCAGTTTGATGATCCCCATTAGTGTGTCCTTAGAGACACGGTGCAGCGCGGAGGTGCCAAGCAGGTGACCTTAGATGATAATGGTGTTTTGAGATTACAGGGGCGAGTTTGTGTGCCCAATGTTGATGGGATTTGAGAGTTGATTTTAGAGGAGGCACATACTTCCCGGTAATCTATTCATCCGGGCGCCGCGAAAATGTATCAGGATTTGCGGCAACATTATTTGTGGCATAGAATGAAGAAGGATATTTTGGCATATGTGGCGCGGTGTTTGAATTGTCAACAGGTTAAGTATGAGCATCAGAGGCCTGGTGGTTTATTTCAGAGGATTGAGCTTCCCGAGTGGAAGTGGGAGAGGATCACTATGGACTTCGTTACTGGACTTCCGTTGACCCGGAAGAAGTTTGATGCAGTTTGGGTCATTGTTGATAGGCTGACCAAGTCAGAGCATTTCATTCCTGTGTCAGTTTCCAATTCATCCGAGAGGTTAGCTGAGATCTATATCCGGGAGATTGTTCGCCTTCATGGTGTGCCGGTATCTATCATTTTTAACCGATGCGCGCAGTTTACCTCACGTTTCTGAAGGGCAGTTCAGCGAGAGTTAGGCACCCAGGTGGAGTTGAGCACAACATTTCATCCTCAGACGGATGGGCAGTCCGAGCGGACTATTCAGATATTGGAGGATATGCTCCGAGCTTGTGTTATTGACTTTGGAGGATCATGTGATCGGTTCTTGCCTTTAGCGGAGTTTTCCTACAACAACAGCTATCAGTCGAGCATCCAGATGGCTCCTTATGAGGCTTTATATGGTAGGTGGTGTCGATCTCCGGTTGGATGGTTTGAGCCGGGAGAGGCTCGGTTGTTGGGTACAGATTTGGTTCAGGAGGCCTTGGACAAGGTCAGGATCATTCAGGATAGGCTTCGTACAGCTCAGTCCTGGCAAAAGAGTTATGCAGATCGCAAGGTTCGAGATATGGCTTTCATGGTTGGTGAGCGAGTATTGCTCCGAGTGTCACCTATGAAGGGCGTGATGAGATTTGGGAAGAAGGGAAAGCTTAGCCCTAGTTTCATTGGTCCGTTTGAGATTCTTGATCGAGTGGGAGGGGTGGCTTACAGACTTGCATTGTCACCTAGCTTATCAGCCGTACATCCAGTTATTCATGTGTCCATGCTTCAGAGGTATCACGGCGATCCAGCCCACGTTTTAGATTCCAGCATTGTCCAGTTGGACAAGGACTTATCTTATGAGGAGGAGCCGGTAGCTATTCTTGACCGGCAGGTTCGTTAGTTGAGATCCAAGAGTTTCCCTTCTGTTCGTGTTCAGCGGAGAGGTCAGCCTCCTGAGGCATCGACCTGGGAGTCCGAGTCCGATATGCGGAGCCGTTTACCCTCATTTATTTCCCGACTCAGGTACTTCCTTGTTCTATCCGTTCGAGGATGAACGGTTGTCTTAGAGGTGGAGAATGTGACGACCCAAAGGGGTCATCACCTATTTTATTACCCATTTTGTACTTTCGAGGCCTTGAAAACCTCATCTGTAGTTGCCTCAATTTGCGTGCGCAGTCTGGGCACGTAGCCGGATAGCTTAAATATGAATTTTTGTGAAAAATGCTAAGATTTGATAATAAAATGAATAAATTTGACTTTGGTCAACATTTTGGGTAAACGGACGGACCCGTGATTTGACGGTCCCGGATGGTCCGTAGGAAAATATGGGACTTGGGAGTATGCCCGGAATCAAATTCCGAGGTCCCAAGCCCGAAAAATGAATTTTTGAGTAAAATTGTTTTCTGAAATGTTTAAGGAAATTGGAAATGAAATCTGATTAGAAAGTGATGGTATCGGGCCCGTATTTTGGTTCTAGAGCCCAGTACAGGTCTTATATATGGTTTAAGTCCTTTCTGTAAAGTTCGGTTGAAAACGGAATTCGTTTGACGTGTTTCGGACTTAAAATGGAAAATTTGATGTTTAATGAAATTTGATAGAATTCATGGATTTTGAGGCTTAATTCGATGAATATAATGTTATTTTGGCAATTTTATCGCACGGATAAGTTCATAGGATGTTTTTGAGGTAGTGTGTATATGTGGTTTGAAGCTCCGAGGGCTCGGGTGAGTTTTTGATAGGCCACGGATTGCATTTTTGAACTTGAAAATTTGCTGGTGCAACTGATCTGCAGGCTTCGCATTTGCGAAGCCAGCATCGCAAATGCGAGCTATTCATCGCAAATGCGAAGGTGCCCTTGCTGGCCAAGGATCGCAAATGCGACCATGTTGTTCGCAAATGCGAGTGTGGGACCTTCGCAAATGTGAAGTCTCTCCTTTTGCTCTGTGTTCGCAAATGCGAACTATACATCGCAATTTCCATGTCAGGGGTGTTCGCAATTGTGAACCCCAGTTCGCAATTCCCATGCCAACCAGTGGCCTGCAGTGCACTTAAACCGAATTTTAACTCCATTTTTTCATATTTTCTCAAACTCAAACACACTTAGGCGATTTTTCCAAGAACAAGACTTCTTCCAAATCATTTGTAAATTGGTTTTTACTCAATTCTTTCAATCATTAACATCATTTAACATGTTTTCAACTTAAAATCAAAGATTTCCATGAGTGAAAATTGGGTGTCTTGGGTAGAGCTTAGGTTTTTCTAAAATTGGGATTTGAGTGGGTGATTGATCTCTGATTTGAGAGATTTTTATATGGTTAGACTCGTGAGAGTACGAGGGTCCTGAAAATGTAAAATTTATCCGACTCCGAGATGCTGGCCTGAGGGGCGTTTTGGTCATTTTACCTAATTTTGCGCCGTAACTATGAATTAAATAGTAGAATCAGCTGCTTGAGATGTTATTTACAATATGAAATTGATTTGAATAGATTTGGGCCATTTGGAGTCGGATACTCGTGGCAAACGTGTGGTTTCGAGTTGATTTTTGAGCCGGTTCGAGGTTAGTGTTTGGTCTAACCTTAGCTTGAGGGAATAGGAGTTGAGTATAAATTGATACTTGCTAATTGTCAAATACGATGTATAGGAATGGTGACGAGTATCTATACATTGGTGTCTAGCATGACCGTGAGTCCTTATATTGTGAACATTCTGATTTTGTGGTAATTTCCATGCTTAATTGACGATTCCTATATGTTGTGAAGAAATATGAGATATTACATCTTTGGAGCATTGGCTCAAATTGTGAAACGAATAATGAAGAAATATGAGATATTACATTCTTTGGAGCATTGGCTCAAGTGATAGAATAAATCATGGAAATGAAAGTGAAAGAAAGAGAAAGAGTTATTGAAATATACCCTTGCCGGGATTTAATTGTGTAATTGATGTTCCCTTGCCGGGATTTAATTGTGTAATTGATGTTCCCTTGCCGGGATTTAATTGTTTAATTATTGTTCCCTTGCCGGGATTTCTATTTATATTTTGTTTACTCCCTTGCCCATTGTTTGTGATTGTTGTTTGGGTGAGGAAGAGTGTTAAAGAACGAAGGATGATGTCGTGCACTTGTCTTGGTGAGAATGAGAGTAAAGCACGAAGGATGATGCCGTGCACTTGTCTTGGTGAGAATAAGAGTAAAGCACGATGGGTAATGCCGTGCATTGTTTGATATTGTCTCCCTTGCTGGGATGTTGAGATTTCTGTTATTCTTCCCTTGCCGGGATTTCTATTTTTATTCTGTTTACTCCCTTGCCCTTGTTTGTGATTGCTGTTTGGGTGAGGAAGAGTGCTAAAGCACGAAGGGTGATGCCGTGCATTGTTTGTTATTGTGAGGAAAGAGTGTAAAGCACGAAGGGTGATGCCGTGCCGTACGATGTACCATTTCGTACCATATTCATTGATTATACTGTGAGGAAAGAGAGTAAAAGCACGAAGGGTGATGTCGTGCCATGATTTACATTGATTACATTATACATTGCATAGTGAGGACGAGAGTAAAAGCACGAAGGGTGATGCCGTGCCATGATTTACATTGATTACATTATACATTGCATAGTGAGGACGAGAGTAAATGCACGAAGGGTGATGTCGTGCAAGTGTGTGATTTCTTGTCCTTATTGATATGCTAGCTTTGTGGTTCTTTTCCTTATTGAGATTTATTATATGAAACTGCTATCTCCCCACAGCATGTTCCCCTTCCTTTATTCATTGTTTTCTTCCTATATTTCTTATTCGTTGCATATATGTATATATATTTATCTGAACTATACAGGTTTATTTGGTAGTCTGGTTCTAGCCTCGTCACTACTTCGCCGAGGTTAGGCTAGGCACTTACTCAGTACATGGGGTCGGTTGTACTGATGCTACACCTGCACTTCTTTATGTTGTGCACATTACGCAGCCGGACCCGGAGGACATCATTAGTGGAAGTGTCTTCCAGCTCATTATAGAGGCTTCGAGGTATACCCGCTGGCGTTCGTGGGCCTTAGCGTCTCTTCCATCCCTTTTTCTTCGATTCTGTCTTGTTTTTCCTTTAGTTTCAGAGGCATACATGTATTTCCTTTCAGACTTGTATTTAGGACTCTTAGACAGTTTGTGAGTTAGTGACACCAGGTTTTGGGAAATTTTACATCAATGTATTGTAATTATCTTTACTTAGCTTAAAACCGTATTTATTTCCGCTGTTTAATTTGTGAACTGATTTAGTTTATTCTGTTAGGATGAGGTTATGATGATAGTTTAACTACACACGTTGGCTTGTCTAGCGGGTTTAATGTTAGACGCCATCACGACCCGACGGTGGGATTTCGGGGCGTGACAAGTAAGNGCGTTGTTATATTTTGATGTCCTTATTTAGCTTGAGACCGTATTTATTCTGCTGATTTATTTCAAATTGTTTTAGCTTATTATGTGAAATTGAGATTATTATGCTAGTTTAGCTATACACGTTGGCTTGTCTAGAGAGTTCAACGTTAGACGCCATCACGACCCGACGGTGGGATTTCGGGGCGTGACAAGTAAGAACACATAGGATCAAATCATCAATTCACAATAAGCACAGTCTTTCTTTCCAACAGTGTATACATTAAATCAACACGCTTTAAAAGCCAACTTCAGTAAAAATCCTTTGAAAAGTGTGATTTCCAACAATTTAAGAAAAATGCCCAATAGTTTAGTGAAAAATGAAATAAATCATAAATAGCCACCTCGGGCCAAAACATGTATCATAAACCGTCCCTCGGGAAAATCATCACTCAGAATCAGTCACTCAGTGCCTCACAATCACTCAGTATCAGCCCCTCGGGCATCTTCACTATTACTCATGCCTCCCAATAACTCGTCACTCGGTAGGTAACTCCGCTCACTAGGGGTGTGTACAGACTCCGGAGGGGATCCTTCAACCCAAGCGCTAATATCAAGTCATCTCGTGGCATATCATATCCTCACATGACTGAGTGTAAATCATAAGTCAACATAGTGAGGAATAGCAGTAAAAGCCCCCAAGGGGTCTAAACATGTCGGCACTGTGAGCATGTGATTTTTCACCTACTAAATGCTCCTACAAAATTCGATAAATAAATTAATTTCATAGATTTTTGTTGAATTTTAGTGTTTATTTGTGAATTATTTGCATTGCATGGGCATAGTTCATCTTTAAAAAATTTATAAAGTGATAAATAACAATAAAACATTTTAAAATTTTCATTATTTGACATAATTGGGTTTTTGATAATTAGTTGCATAATTTAATAATTTTTTTTAAGAAAATTACGAAATTGGTTCTTTAAATAATTATGGGTACTAAACTAATGGTTTTACTTTTAATTAACTCATTAATTAACATATAATTAAATTAAATTAGTTTAAGACTAATTAGTACATTATTAGAGTTTATTTAGGTGATTAATTAACCTAAGTATTAAAAAAGGGACTAAATTCGGACCTGAGCTTGAAATCACCCAGGCCCAACCTGCCTCTACACCTACCCAGCCCAATAAATCCCTCAACCCAGCTTGCCCCAGCCTTAAACCAAAACGACCCCGTTTATCCTGATCAACCCCCAGCCGTTGGATCATCTTGATCCAACGGTCCTGAACTCATCCACTTACTACCTATATAACTGTCATAACCCCTACCACCCCCCCTCATAACCCGTCTACCCTAACCCCCTCGTCTCCCTATCTCTATCTTCACTCTCTCTCACTCTTCGCTACCAACCACCCTATTCCGCCGATCGAAAATCGCCCACCGACGGCGGAACCACACCAAACTGCCTCAAAATTTTACCAGATGATCTCATCCTCCCCTTCAACCACATCCTGCCCTCAATTCCCCTAAAAACCTGCCCAAAATTCCTTAATTTTAGATCTAAAAACCAGAAACCCTAAAAATCCAACTTCGGCCGATTTCGAGAAAATCAACGACTCAAACCTACATGAGTCGATAGCCCTTGGTAAGGGCTACTGATTCATGTGGGTTTGGCACGTTTCCAAACCTCACCGGAATCCGGCCAAATCTCTCCTAAACTAACTGGTGCCCCTTTGAAACTTCATTTTTTCTTTTTATTTTTACTTGTTTGAACATAATTCTGAAATCACCGACTTAGTTTCTTAATCTTAGATTTCTAGTTTCTGACTTTTTTTACGAATTGATTTATATGTTTCTTTCTTTGATGTTGAATGTTGTTTTGAACCTCATTCTAGGTTTAGTTATTAATTCTTGCATGAATTGATTAATGTTAGTTTACAATCTAGGTTTTCCAGTTTTTCCTTTTGACTAATTTTGATTTTTTTATAGTTTATGCGTTAATTAATGGTCACTTTGAACCTCATGCTTAGGTTTATTTAAAGTGATAATTTAGGTTAACCCTAATTTATTACTTAATCCCAGACTAATTAGTCTAGGATTTCATATACCTTCCCTAATTTGTGTCCTTCATTTCTCGTCGATTGTTATCTTAGAAATCAGTATATAGGGCTAATTCATGATTCTATCACTTAACTGATTCTAAAGCTTAGTTTAGGCTTTCACATTGTTTTCTTGAATACTTACTCTCCTGAAGTGTAATTAGTCATGCATGCTTTAGATTGTTTGAAATTAATTGATCCTTGATTAATTTTCCATAGTCATGTAATGTCTAATAATTGATCAGACCTAATTAATCGTGAACACTAGGATTATTAGAATCACATTGGTTTCGAAAATGGGTGCTCAAAGCCTAATTACTGATTCTAAGTTTGACTCTTAGGATTCTGATTTGGTTTGATTAATAAAAGGTTAGTTATACATAACTAATTAGCCTAGGCTTATGTTGGAGCTAAAACCCCAATTAGGATAACTAAGTCTAATGGCTTAACTAATTGAATTATTTGAACTAACTAATCTAAGTCCTAAAATAAATTCAATGAAGATTTAACTAAATATCTTATTTAGATCTATTCAACCTCACTTTTAAAGAGGCTTAAGCTTCCAACCTCTTCATTTAGATTAATCACTCAATTAGGATAAAATTAGTCAACTTAATAAATAACACATCATTAATTACTAAAGGGTAATTCTAGGGATTTTAAGGGGTACTATAGGATTTTTAGCTAAAGGAATCTTGGGTGTAACAACCCAAGAACCTTCTAGAGTCCACAAATCAGATTTTTAGGGGGTAAAAAAGTAATTTTAAGGGCTGGGAATCTTCTAGAATGAGGGCAGCTGCCCAGAGGATAAGGGTGACAGCTGCATTTGTACTATTTCCAGCTTATTGGATAAGGAATATGCTAAGCATATCCTATCCCAAATACCCCTATATATACACACACTTTTTACCACTAAAGGGACTTTTTTTGGGGACTGAAAAATACAACTTTTTTTTACTACTGAAAGATCTGGAAATACACATAGCTTTTGAGAAAGTTCTCTGCACAGATTTTACCAAAAACTTTTACACACACTTAGACACAATTTTTCACCTCTGAAAAAACAGAAACAAAATGGACTACAGTAGGAGTGTAAAAACAGTTTGAACTTAGTCTATCTTGTAGCTGTGGTTTTCTTTCCTAAAGACCTGGTTTTATTGCTGTTTTTTTTTTATTCAATCGTTGGTATTCAAAGTCATCCTTTTCTGGGCTTCTTCACTGTGGGTTTCTTGCTGCTCATGGCTGCTGATTTGTTGTTGCTGAGTCTCATTTTTCAGTTTTCTAGACCTTTATTTGGTCTAGACTTGTTCTCGCTATTTTACCCTGTCTCTTAAGAGATATGNTAAATCCATGAAGATATATCTTTAAGATGATAAGAAGTTAATCCTATAAGTCTTAAATGATACAAAGGTGTATAAGGGTGGATAACAAGTATTAGAAGTTAAACGAATCAAGGATGTGTCAGCCGTATTTTCGGGTAAACATAGAGGTGCCTAATACACTCAAGATGTAGTTTTTTAAGGTATTTGAACCGTATAATATCCGTATCATAAGTCTTGAAGTCAAACGAGTTATTAGACAAAAGTCGACAAAAGTTGTCGCAACTTAGGTTCATAATTTTACTTGAACATTAGGTCAAATGTTACTAAGCGTTTCTCCCAATTTACTTAGAATTATGGAGTGATATAACCACCAAATTGAAGATCTATGATTCTAGTTTCTAACGCATTAAACCGTTTTTCGATACGATCTTGGAGTAAGGAGATATTCGTGTTTTCGCGAGACTGCGCCAAGCACCTCTCTATGGGGCCCACTTAGGCGGTT